>BMAW01123830.1:54676-73792 GCA_019974015.1 Nephila pilipes
ATCAACGGAAACACTATAATGTAAAAGAAATTCATGGCTATTACACTAAAATACAACAGCATAACAAAAAAAAAAAGTTCTATACAAAAAATTTGCAAAGAATAGATTTAGCCACTCAAGGTGAGCTTTTTTTTTTATAATTGTGTGTGTGTGTTAAATGTCTACATAAGTACATTAGAAAAGATTTTAACGTCAACAAAAGTACTATCCAATAATTTTGCTTTCATTATCATTACTTTTAATAATAATTCTTATTTTTCTTGATTTCTGGAAAATTTATAAAAGAAATATTTTTGCTGTTATCTGTGTTTTTTACGCTCATCATTAAGTACTATATTTTTTCCAATTAAAAAGAAAAATAAAGCAATAATTGTCAAAGTAAACTCTCTTCAGGAATTTTCTTGCAATTTTTTAAGATAGAAAAAAGTTATAATTTCTTGCCTAATTTCTTAAGAAATTCAATTAAAAAATAATGGAGATTATGGAATGTTTTTTTTCCTTTTCTCACAACTCAGTTGTATTGATTTCACCAAATCCCAGAATTCTAAAAATTTTATATACTTCTTTCACTGATAATATTTATGATCACTCAATATACTACAATGTCAAACAGGTTATCTCTTATTTCTTTGCTTTCTATTTTTAAAAGTAAGGTTTTATTGAAAATTTACCGAGGCTTTTTTTTTCCCATACTTTTTAAAAACAATTTTCTTATTTGAAATGGTAAATCATTTTCGACACAATTGTTTTGATTTTTTTTTGTTTTGATTATTATTTTTTTTAGGATTTCTCCAATTGTTTTTGATTTAGTATTTAAGTATTATTTCTTCTGTTTTATTTCTACTCATTTATAACACCAATAATAATGATAACTAGTAGAATTAAGCTTAAAAATAAGCTTTTTCTAAGAATGAAATTTATTTTTAGGAGAAACTAATGATTAAATATGCCTTTTTTTGACTCGTGCACTTTTATTTAAATCTATGAGCATGTGATAAAAGAAATATCTGAGCATAAAAAACTGCAGAATTACATTGATTTACTTTTTTTTCTTTTATTTAATAACGATTAATTTAAATAAAACATTTCAAAATTTACTTTTAACAGTATTTGATTGATTGATATCTTATTCATATACATCGCAATCAGACGCGACACGAATGTTGCTAGCACGGACCTCGTAACTTTGAACCTCGATCAAGTAACGAGGACAACACTTCAGCTCTTCGGCATCTTCCTATCAAAAGTTTCACACCATGCTAACGAGAGGATTTGGATCCTTATAGGTTTGACGTGTATCAGCCGCTACACGGTGAGTCTTGAGTGGCTCAGGGCTCGAGCTCAAGACTCGACGGAAACAATGCCGGCTGATTATTAGCGACTATGATCACTAGGTTGCCTCGGCCGTTTTAAGAGAGTATAGCAAATTATGTTTTCTTCTTATTTCACCTTTACCCCATACTTTTTTCAGGTTAACTAAATATCTTCATCATTTTTTAAAATTTTGAAATAATCAGATATGACATAATAAATATCATAGTATCAGGTACCTTTCAAAATTAAAAATGGAATGTGATAACTGAAATTTTCGAAACATGAAAGATATTAAGGCGTTAATTGTTGGATGGAATAGAACGAAAAATTTTACATAAATCATACCTTGAAATTTCACTTATAAGTGAAAACGCTATATATATTTGAAAATTCGATGTATATTCATGACACACACAACTTATTAAATGTATTCTGCATATTATTTATAAATTCTTACATCTTTTTTTTAAACTTTTATTTCCTGATAGGTGAGACTCTTACACTGTTTCTCTCTAAGTCATGTACTGACATCTCTGCGTCCGCAATTGATGATCAATTCTAAGTAAAAATGTCTATAAAACAGAACTGAAAATAAAAGAGATCTGCTCATTGTAGAAAGTTGTAGGAACTATAAAGCCGTAGAACAAAAATATTCTCAGGATAAAAATTATAGGGAAACTGCCTATTGCCTTCTTCGAAACATTCTTCAAGAAAATCCCTAAACACATATTTATTTATAAGGAAAGAGTACCTAAATCTTTGTATAGGGGAGACTCATAAAACATTAATTTAAGTGAGTGTATTTCGAGAATTTTTCCTGTTCGATCGTATAAACAACCTAGATTGAAGTGTACAAATCATATCCCAGAAATAAATTAAAAATACAAAATTATATTGCTGTTTTTGAGATAAATTAAAGCTAATGACATCTTAGCGTCAAAATCGATGTAAGATTTCATAATTAGCCAACATAAGTGAAAATCCCATGGAGAATGAAAGTTATATATAAGCAATTGTAAAGTTCTAAAATTTTAAAAGACTTCATGAACATCTCCAAAACTTATTAGAGGAAAACTGCTCAGTTTCATTTCGGCATGGGAGTCTAGTAACCAAATTATTTTTGATAAATGTTAGAAAACCCACATTGCAGTATCATCATTTACAAATCGTATTACAATTACTTCAACTTTTAATACATCAATTTAATTCTTTTCAACATACAGACCAAAGTATTATTTTCGATCTCAATGTTCATTAAAAAACAAATTAAAATTTTCGTTTTATTGGTATTGTGACATTCGCGATTTTCTCTTCGCTAAACTTGGGGACTTTAAACGAGATTTGATTGCATGAAATAACAGTTTCTTCCCAACCCAAATAAATGTGATTATGATAATTAGAAGCAGGTAGAAATAAAGTGAAATGGGGTAGATATGACGGTATATAAGCAGGAGGAAATCTAGTGGATAGAGGACGAGTGGTTCTAGCACTGAGTATATGCCTTACAGGTGGTAGATGATATCAAGAGTTGCTACGGGCGATAGTGATCGTAGTGGAGTCAAGAAACCAAAGCAACCTCAATTGGAGAGATTTTGGTAAGACACTAACAACTCGGTATTAGTTGAATGGGTGAATCTATCTAGGCTGTATCCAAGAGAGGACATATCCCTCAGACATTATACTGCAAGGTTAGCAAATAAATAATTGTGTGAGGTTTGTCTAGAGTTTATTTTTGTGGGTTATTGACTTTTAGTGCTAGTTATATTTAATTGATTTATGGCTCAAGAGATTAGTGCAGTGCCACAATATTAATTAATTTTATTGGTGTCTTTTTTCACAAACATACTTATTTAATTAAAATATATAAGTCCTTATACTTAGCAAATATAATCATGTATATAAGTTTATTTAATAACATGAATTAGATGATTTTTCTTAAAATCATTTTAAATTCCTTAATAAAAAAGTTCTTATTTCGTAACAAAAACATTTGCCAGATTAATGATGCAGCTTAATTTTTTTTAACTGCTATCCGTGAAAAATTGAACAATTTGCTGCCTCCAACAAAAATTTATAAATTATTCTAGAAATAATGAGATTTGATAGTCATTATAAAAACAATTGTACATATTTAAATCCTGCGTGTAGATCTATTTGAAAAACTGAAATCACTAGATTGTTTGATAAAAATACTGATGTTTAGTAACAAAAAAAATGCAAAAATGATTTGGATGATGATGTACGGGATGATTATTTTAAGAACAGCACATAAAGAATCGAAAAATTTGAAATCATTCACAGACTTTAAGAAATTTTTCTGGAAATAATGAACTGGCATACAAATGTGCTTAGAAAATAAACACTAAACTTATATAAATCATATATATGCATTCAACTACAGAATTATTCTTAAAGAATTTAAAAATCAGGAAATTTATAAATTAAATTGCGTTCAGTGATTCTAAAAATCATTATTTATAAACTAAATTTGTGTGCTCTCCTTATAGAATTATCTGGGAAAAGAGCTTGATTTCCTTTAATTTTATTCACTCTTTGATAAGAAAAATTCTTATTAGTAAGCTTATTTAATTATAAGCAATAAGTTTTGATCTTATATTATAAGTCAATCAATCCTACTATAATTGAGATCTACTACCTATATTGATGGTTACGAATGTATGAGTAAATCAGTAATCTTTGCTGTTACATTTTGTAGTGTTGGCTATTCAACCTATCCTTTGGAAAAAAATCCAGTGCCCATTTGCCTTTATGTTTACAAACACCCTCATTTACTGTTACAAAATGAATTAAGGGATTTTCTACATTCCATTTCTGAAAGAATGCATTGAAAACCTTTTAAATGTATTCTTTCTTCATTAATTATTACACCACACCGAAAAAACTTCTGTCATTTCTAGAGCCATTTTCCATCGCCCGAAATGTATAGTAACCTTTATGCACTTTCCTTTCTGAAACGTTGAAACAACCTAATTACCGTCAGTAATTAATTAATTTTTTTGAAAATTAAATCTTTTGTTAATGATATTATATCCGGTCATTTGGTCGACATTAATATAAATTTCTCACTCCATTGTGAGTTAATGATATTTTAAGTTAATTTAAGTTACAGTATTGAACGACGCATACATTTCTAAATAAAATCTTATCGCCCATTTGAAAGAACTAGCAAATGATTAAACTATTTTCTTCAACTATCTTCAAACTACCCAAACACACGCATCCGCAAAAGCAAAAGGCGAAGTTATAACTAACAACAAATCCGTTCCTTTTCAGGTGAATTGTATTACAGCATTCAGTGCCACTGTCGCTTAGTTGCTAAAGAACTTAATTGACTAATATCATTTCCTATTTATTCCTGTAACACATCGATCAATAACTCCCGAGTCTAACATTGAAAACAACATTGTTTTTGCAATTTTTTTTTTTTTTTATTCATCAACATAACACCTTTTGTTAATCACCTTTTAGGGTGATACAATCGTTCCAACGCTTTTCCAAATCTTTTTTTTTTTTTCCCCCCCAAAAAAATTTTTTTTTTTTTTTTTTTTTTTTTTCGCAAGAAATCTTTTTTGTTGCGAGTAAATAGCGATAAACAGCTTTCTGAATCATTGACTCGTTGCTGTTTTTGTTCCATCGAAAGCAATCGCGGCACCCCCTTGGAAAAAACCTTTTTCACTTCACTTCAAAAAACCTTTTTCCTGGTCCGATCGACTTAAAATTTTGACACGTTTCAAGCAAAGGTTAGTACTCTAGAAAGACCTGGTTACTGGTTTACTACGAGCGCCATCTCTGGGTTAGTCTCGGGAGTTATTGATCGATGTGTTATGTACTTGATTCCAACTTCAGTTGACTGAAGTGAATATTTAGCATAAATTGATAAGTTGAATAAACAGGTTACAATAACTAGTAATATTCTGAAAAAAAATTTCGTATAGCTTGAAATATTTGGTGTTGTAATATTGTTTTTATATAACTGAAAATTTATTTTTAAGTATCATATATTTCCGTATTTGCTCTTATCACTACAATGATCTAAGAATACGACATGATTCTGAATATGTACATTTTGAGATTACTTTTTAAATTGTGTATATATCTATCAAGAAAATATTAATACTTAATGGTTCGTGCAGTACAAGTGTGTAAAGTGTTATGATATATGGATCGTTTTATTCTTCGATTTAGTTTTTGTTAATAAACATTTGATTTAGTTTAAAAGACATCAAGTATTCAAGGCAAACATGTACAAACCTAACAAAGAAAAAATTAATTTATCTGCAACCATTGAAGTAATGAGTTCAAAAATCTTGTATTTAGCAGTTTTTAATAACACTGCTGGTCATTAAAATTTCAATACAAAGAAGGAAAGAAAATACAGAAAAGAAATATATTATAAGTAAAAATTATGACATGGAGATAAAATGGTTGGATTTGCAAGCAATTTAGGGGCTTACGGGAGTTCAAAATTATAAATTAGTACAAAAACAGCTGCTCTTTCTGTCACCTTAAACGGACCTTACCCAGTTAAATACGGAATCAGACTGGGCATGAATGACAAAAACGGGCAACTCCTTCTAGGTTGCTTCAAGTCTATACCACACTTCATCAACCGTATTAGATGGAAAAGGGTGGTCTGCCAGGAATGGGGCATCCAGGGGTCTCAGCAATCCACGACTAGATGTTTTCATTTGGTGACAGACATTGAGACCATGTAGGCCAGGGCAACAGTCGAATAACTTGTGTATCAAGGAAAGTCAGAACAAGATGTGCAATATGTGGTCTTGCATTATCTTGTTTGAAGATGGTGTTTGGTAGGCCTCGAAGATACGGCACAATCATTGGAAGGAAGATGTCAGAAATGTACCGATACGTGTTCAAATTACTGTCGAATTAAATTAAGAGATGTGCGTGTCGTGTACCCAATAATTTCTCAAACCATCATCCCAAGTGCAGGGATCCTATACCAATATGGAAAACAAGCAGGTGACTAGAGGTCACCTCTGAGCCTCCAGACACTTATTCGGCCATCAGAATACTACACACAGAACTGGGACTCGGCTGAAAAAACGACATTGTGCCAATTATTATATATCCAGCTTTGTCGTTCGGTGCACTAGACTCACCGTAGCTCTCTATGCTGCATTGTCAAGGAAAGCCGAAATAATGGTCTCCGTGATGACAGTCTACGCTGCTGCGAACGTAGTAGCATAGTACAAGTGGAATTGGGTGTTTTGCCCGCCCAATGCAATTTTTTTATAAGGTTTTGTAGGGCCGAACTCTCAGTATGTTAGTCCTCTCGGGCGTTGTTCATGGGAGGGCGTGGTGATACTGCATACCGTTCGGAAGGACCATCAGCGATCCATTGATTCCATATTCGCATGACAGTGGTTGTATTTCGACCAATGCGATGAGCAATATCACGGAACGATAATCCACACACTGGATTGGCAACGATCCTGTCTGAATTGAATTCCGACACTTGCTGGTAAGTATTTCTTTTTTTATTTGAGGCACAGCAGAGAGAGAGAGAAGCGTTTGGAATTCTGTGTATATTTAAATGTCACGTGACCGAGGAACGAAATTAAAGATGGTCAGTTGCCAATAGCCCTCGTGTTGCTTCTAGTACGACTTTAATAAAGCGGAACCAAATATATTTAAATTATTTCTATATCAATTAAATTTACATAGAAACATTAATCATTAATACTTATAATAATTAATTTACTTACACATTTATTACCTTTGAAAATAGTTTATTTTTCAAGTCACGAGGAATAGTGTACTTGTTCAATATCTATATCTTATTAAATTGTTTTAAATGTAAGCTCTAAATTAACTAAAACTTATTCATTTCTATTAAAGCTACCAACCTTAAAAATACGTGTGTTCAGTAGTCAATTTCAAACCATATTTACCCAATCTTAATGTGTCGGAAGATTAACTTTTATTTTATTTTTTTCTTAAGTTTCTAATATTACAAATAATGTGTATTTAAATAAAAAAAAATCATGCCAAAATATTTATTTTAACTGATTTTATTAAATAATAAAATGGAATTAGGAACATAAAAGTTAACACTATATTTATAAAAAAATACAAAAGTGTGTTATTGTTGTTGTGTTCTTTTCATCTGATATAATATATACTTTAACATTCTAACAATTTAATTTTTTGATTTCGAACTCTATTATTAATCTCACGTATAATGACGTAATAATCAACACAATAAAAACGTTACATCAGTTTTAAGTTTTCACTAATACTAAAGAAACAGTAATGAAATAATAATTTATCTTATATTCAGTTTAATTAAAATTATTTTTTGAGTGTCATTTCAAAAAATTCTAAAAGTTTAATTTTAAAGACAGTCATCACTTTTTTCCCATTATTTCTGTTTAAAGTGTAATGTAAATATAAAAAAAACTATATATTTAAATCAATAATGAGAAAAAATAGGAATACTCGAGAAAAAATTTAGTATTTTCAAATTAGCTATAAGCTTTATTAGCTAGAGATTTCATACCTTTCGAAGTAATTAAAATAACAATTGTTTGAGCTGGTTGAAGATTTCAAATTAAATAACGTGTTGAGTGAGTTATTTTAGTTTCATTTTCACAAATAACACCCAGAAAACTATAACACGTTAAATATAAAAATTTAAAACCTATTTTTGTCTTAATTAAATACACAAATAATTAAGAAATAAAGTTGAATATCGTTGATTATATTTTTTGAATATGGAATTTTCTTCTATTTTAACTCGTAAAACAAGTTGAATAATTGAAAGGGTAATTTAGTGAATTAAATGGTTTGGAAAGTCTTCTTAATTAAAAATGAATAACCTAAAAGGTTTTTTTCAGCGTTGGAGAGGGAAATAAATTTTCATTCGACTGTTAAAATATTTTTATATATAAACGCAGTTATAATTTACAAATCTCCATTTATAATTAAAATATTAATTGGTAAGCAAGTAGCATATTTAATACATAACAGCAAAGAAAAATAAAATATTTTAATGAGCTAACATGCAAAAAATTCATATCTTCCTTTTCCAGTATCTTTACTAATAATGATGAATTTACTCCTGATAAAAATGAACGCAATTAAAGTTATTAAAGAAAACTTTTAATTAAATATTATGATACATAAGTATGAATTACATGGTAAGTTTTATTTAAGACATTAAAGATTAATTTAGAAATTCGATAGAGAATGTCGCTTTAATCTCTCCTTAACATATCTTTAAGAATTTTATGTGGCTTATTCAAAATGAACTATAAATATATTTCTTAAATCTCAATAAATGAGTCTAAACATTTTTATTCTGAAATTATGTACTTATACCACGGAGGTAAATTGTTCGAAAGAGAAGATAGAGACTTTTCATCTTTTGGGCAATTACCCTTTGAAGAGGTATTTACCTTTTAGAAGGTAATTGTCCAAAACTGAACAAATCAGAATACTTTTTGACAAGTCTGACTGCTCTATGTTATGTGTAGAAAACTTGAAATCCTTTTCATCTGTATTAGATCACCCGTTTCGAATTTCAGTATTTGTTTATGCTCGAAGAATTTTCTGGGGAGATAAAAGCGATAAAACCATTTTTCTCTCTTTCCCCTCGCAGGCTTGTGTACCAATGTGACAAGTGGATCCTAACTTCGATGTGACAAGTATCCAACAAGAAATATATTTCTACCGGATTTTAAGGAATTCTGTCGAAACAAAATATTTTCCTGATTATTTCATTTTTCTTATTTATTGAAAGTCGTATTTTATATTAAATTAATAATCGATTTTGCTGTTAACTTATATAAGAATTTTAATTGATGATAGCGAGGCATATTTGGGTCATTTAAAATATAAAGTTGATTTCCAAATATATTTATCAAATATTGCGATCTTCCTTAGTTTATTCAAAATATAACTGTTATATATACAATCGATATTGGCACTTAAACATTGGAGCAGGTTGAATGGAACGCACAATAGTTTTATAACGATATTTATAAGCAGACTAAGAACAGATACACTTGGCTGAGAACTATCTCAGATTAAAAACACGTGAGTTTATATATTACATACGAATGTTCTAGAAAAATAAAGAATATTCTGGAAGGTCATAGAGAAGTTATATATATATATATAGAAGATAACAGAGAACAATTAAACAAAACTTTAGAGTGAATTTTTAATGTTGTTAGCACTGGGTTTGGAACCCGGGAATTCTCATTCTGTAGACGAGCCCTTTAACTCTGCGACATCGGTACTTGTATGCTTCGTGGCATTGCTCTCCACTCAAAAACCAACACCCCATTGCTTGAGAGAATTATGGGGAAGACTCTTCCGTGAGCGTGTCATGGGTCCTGAATACATTTGACAGGTTTGTGATTTTCTTCGGCGGCTAGATGCACTTCATCTAGAATTAAGTTCGTCAGAAGCAGATGAATAATCTGGAAACTGGATCTGTGCATCGGAATCATAGTAAAGCTTATTTCGAAGAACATGTACCACATCCATTGTCCATTGGGCGTCGCGAACTGGAATCAAAGTTTTGAACTTAGTAGGTTGCGTTAGATAGTCGTCGTAGAATTTGATAAGGACCGAAGCGACAATTAAACAAAACGTTAGCGTCATTTTTTAATGTTGTCAGCACTGGGTTTTCAACCAAGGAACACTCGATCTGTAGACGAGAGCTTTACCTCAGCGCCATCGGTGCTTGTACACTTTGTCACAATATTATGAAAATGGTCGACTTATAACCACGATAACTATTCCCTACACATTGAAGTGGTTGTCCTATAATCAAAAATTATTTGTACAGAAATAATTATTTCTACTTAAAAACAATGTTTTTCAATTAATTTTCCTGTCATTAATTTCAAGACTTAAGTATAATTCATTAAGTAAGATACAACTAGAGTGTCCGCTCAAAGAAAGTACTTTTCAAAAACAGCGTTCTGTGATTAGATATTTCATTCGGAAAATGTAAAACATTCAGAAATATTCTCTCGGGCGAACAAAGAATTCGGCAGTAGTTGCATGAACAGCATGAGTTCTTCCACGTGGCTGGAAAAGTTTTAAGATTTTCGCAAAAGCGTCACCGACGAACCGAGTGTCCATGGTCCGCTTTTCTGAGATTATTTGGAGAGACAATGCATTATCAATAGCCTGTACCACTTAGATACACCCTCGTGTAAATTAATTGAAACAAACTATTTTTTTCATGAATTTTAAAATCATTCCAATTATTCTTTAACAATCATATTAAAATATGCTAAAATATGGGTGGGATGAATAAATAATTTGCCTAATAACAATTTCCACAAATCAGATACATTCTGAGAGCGCATGCGCAAAACCTTCCATAGATGAACGCTCCAGAAATGATCACACCAGTTGAGAGTTCACTGTCGTCAGATTTGGATGTGACGCAGCAAAAGTGTGCAAAGAATTTTACTTTCTCTGAAATTACGCTAAAGACTTATAGAATGATTTCGAAGACTGTTTTCGTTAGTATTGAAATTGTGAGCCGTATCATAAAACAAAATATAGAAATAGGATCCATATCTCCAAAGTAGAGAAGGAAATTTGACCGAAAAAAAACAGCGGCAAAAGATGACACTTTTCTACTTACACAATTTTAAAAAAAAAATTAAAAAGACTAGTGCTGCTCTTAATAGAGATTTAAAAGAGCATGGAATAAATATTAGCTCATCTACTGTTAGGAAGCGCCTTCTCGCAGCCAGTCAGCCAACCTATCGGTCTCTGAAGAAACAGCTTCTAACCCAACTAATGCAGAAAAAGCGCTTCTTGTGCGCGTTAAAATACAAGAATTTGACAGTCAAAAATAGGATGAAAGTGTTATTTAGCGACAAAAGCCATTTTTTGTTGAAGGCCAGTGAACTCAACACATGCAGAGATCGCCAGGCGAAAGTATATTTGGGATTACCACTTTAACCAATTTGTTAAATACCCTCAAAAGAAGATGTGTTGGGATTGTTTCGATTACAATGGGATTAAATCTTTTGAGGCTGTTGAGGGTATAAATCGTTCTCAACAATATATTACTATTCTGGATAAAAAGGTTGTTCCATAGGTTGAAGAAACTATACCTTGATGGAACGGGGGCTTTTCAATATGATTTAGCCCTATGGTATACGCCTAAAACGTCAAAAAATTCTTGTCTGAAAACCAAATTTAGATTTTGGAATGGCTAGGAAACTCTTCTGATTCCAATCCAATAGAGAATCTCTGGGCTGTATGCAAGAATCTATTAAATGTGGACTGTACAACTATGGAGAAGCTAATTAAGATGCTAATTAATGTGTGGTACCAGACTCAAATATTGTAAATTATCGTAAGAAAGTGGTGTAATCCATACAAATACGTGTTCAAATATTAATAAAGAATCGTGGGTATAATATTATATACTAATTTTTTTTTATTTTGCATAAATGTAAATAAAAAAGCATTTCTTCTTAGTTTTCTCAATTTTTCGAGCTAGTTTCAATTAATTTGCACAACGGTGTATGAATGAGAAGAAATTCAAGTCCGCGTTCCAGAAGAAATGTCCAGAGGATAGCAGCGGAAAAGCGGGATTTTTCTGCAAAATAACATTCATTCTCGTGTGGCCCAACTGACGCTAGTAACTGCTTGAAAGTTGGTTGGAAGCTATTACCTCATCTTCCTTAGAGCCCTGACCTTACTCCTTCGAGATTTTTCCTGTTTTGCTCTGATTAAAAAAGCTTTGTATGGCATCAAATTAACGACAATGAAGGGTTAAAGAAAAAAGTGTGACACTGGCTTCGGGATCAAGCTAGAGAATTTATTGCTGTGGGGATAAGAAGAATCCCCAAAGAATTGGACAAGCACAGAAGTTGGTGGGAATTAAGTGGAAAAAATTAATTAATTAAATAAACAATTTTTGCTGTAAAGCTATTAGTCTGCTTAAATATTGAATGATCTTCGTATTTATGTTGCATGTGTTACATGTTATTCAATTTTTAAAACTATTTAATAGTAGTACTTCATGGATTGCATTTTTTCAAGAACATGTAATGAACTCCGGGAGCATGTTTTGAGACCGAAGTATTGCCTTTTTAATGTTTGGTAGCGAATAATGATTTTCTCCCTCAACTTACATGGCACATTTTACAACTTGCTGTGAAATCAAAAAACAGCTTGAATAAGTTGGTAGGGAACATGATATTGTAGTGCATGTATGACATTAAATAATCCTAAATCCAAGATGTTAAAGTCAAGGCTGAGGGGTGAGGGGATGTGGACAACACTATTGAATGTGCCATCTGTTTTTTTAGATCCCCGGGGGCTACTGTGGCATCGTCTGCAGTTTGGGTTAGCTTGCGTTCTTAGTCGATAGCCTCTAGAATACCATGCTTATATCTTTCACTTTTAAAGTTTCTCAATAGCTTCTGCAGAAAGAAATTTCTCTCTTCAGACATGAAATTGTACTTCTTCCCATAGCTCTATAAAAAGATTGAAAACAAATCGATATATAGTATCAAAATTTTATTTTATGAGTAAAGAGTACCGAATTGAAAACCACTCTTTCCACCTTTATCTAAATTTGTAAATCGTACAGTTATTTCCATACAGGTGGAATATAAATGACGTTAAATGTGGATTCTAGAAACTTTCACGTGAATGCTGTATCAATACAAACAAATAGAAACAATGCACAGAATTATTTTATAAAGAAATCGATTTTAACAAAATTACCAAATAATATAGATTTTAAAAATATTAGAATTAAAAAAAACTATCAGCAAAAATAAACAGAAGAAGAAGCTTATTTCTGATCCGTTTACAATAATGTAATTTAATATTAAATTAGATATAAATTCTCAATTATATGCTTCTTTAGCCTCCCAAAGGACTATTGTTTTTTATACCCTATAAATGTCTTAACTGAAAATGTTTTAGATGCCTCAGACTGACAAGGTTAAAAAGTTCAAATTATTAAACAACATAGTATTAATGTTATAATCGTCAACAGTAAAATCATGTATGAAACCATTTCTAAACTACATATAAAAAACAGCACATTTACACAATTCTCCACTAAGGAAGTACGTGACTCAAATTGCTAAAATTTCTTTTTTCGTAGGATCTTCTTGCAGTTTAGAACGATTTATCTTCAATCTATGTCTATGTCAAGCGAAAATCCTTTCGCGAAATATTCAGAGATTTTTTTAACTACTAAATTTTTGCCGTTTTCGTATATACGAATTTAATTCATTCAGCGTTTGTAAAACTAAAAGTAATACCTTCATAAAGTGTCTACTTTTGAATAAATATGATATTAAAAAAAATTAGCGTTATTTACGAGCTTAGGCCCGAGCTTACTTCCGAACAAAATTACCTTCGCGTTAACCGTCAGTTTAGCTTAAATAAATCTTATGAAAAACTTTTATTTACCTTTAGTTTTCTCTCAGACAGATATATTACTGACAACTTAAATGATAAAAAATAGAGCAAGGCCTTTGGACAAATCCTAGATACAACGTACCAGAGATCATCTTCAACACAATTAACCTGCCTACCCTGCTTCATAAATTCTTTTGTGGTTTCTGAGCTTGAGATTGTTTGATCATAGAATTTGGCACATGAGATTTTGCATTGAATTATATTGCTGAAAAAATATTTAACAATTATTGAACTGCGAAATGTATTTTGATACATAAAAAAAAGATCTAAAATAATTTTTTAAGCTGTGAAATAATTTTCAACGCGTAACGGGTGTTCCAACTAGCTGTTAATGGTGAATGAAGGCGAATTCGGGGAAAACCCCAAAGACGTTCAGCAACCTGCAGTTTATGAACCAGACACCAAGATATGCTTTTCTATGATCATCCAATTGTTAATATTGTTATCTTTTTTAACAATAAATATAAACTACATATTGATAATCTACTAAAATCCTTAAAATTGGAAAAAAATAAAGAATATTCCTTCAAAAAAATTACAAACATACATTAGAAAATAATCAATTATTTTTATGAAATTTGGATTTTTTATTATGAATATTGATCATAATTTTAAAATGTTGTGATTTTAAAGCAAAGTTTGAATCAGGAGAAGTATTTTCAACAAAGCTCTTTCAATGTAAAATCTTTTCCTTAATTTCATTTTATTAATTTTTTTTCCTTAATCAAATTTCTGCTTTTGAAAATAATTACTTATAAATGAAACATTTGTTAGAATTGTTAATAGATTCTAAATAAATTAGTAATGCATTGAACGAAGTGAAATAAATATTTTATTCCTGTAAAAAATTTTAAATTTACTTCCAAATAAGCAGCATTAAAAGGAATTTTAAAACGCTTATAGAATTTCTTAAGAGCCAAAAACATAAATTTAAGTATCAAGCGTATGAAGTTAATGCTTGTATTTATTTTTCTTTAAGTTTCTATTCAAAGATATATTTTCTAACTTTCATTAATTTGTTATTCAAGACAAAGAAACTTTATCTGAGCATTATCAATGTTAAAAAAATATCGTATTACAACCGAATATTTAAGTACACTGCTGGCTAATAAAATGGCGACACCATGAAGTAAAGCAAATACAAAAAAATATATTTATTGTACGCAAACAGTATGGCATGAAGACAAAATGATTAAATTTGCAAGCAATTTGGGGGCTTACATGGGTGAGAAATTAGTAGAAACAGCCACCACCTCTATTAAGCAAAGCAGCTGAAACGGCTCTTACCCGCTTAGGCATGGAGTTGAAATAGGTTCGGATGACAGAATCGGGCAACTTATTCCATGATGCTTCAAGTCTGCCACACTTAATCAACCGAATGAGCTGAAGAGGGTGGCAGGCCAGTCTCTCAGCAACCCTTGACCAGATGTTTTCAATGGATGACAAATCTGAAGAACGTGCAGGCCAGGGCAACATTCAAATATCCTATGTATAGAAGAAGGTCAGAACACGACATGCAACATGTGGTCTTGCATTATCTTATTAGAAGATGGTGCTTGGCAGGGCTCTAAGATACGGCACAACCTCTGAACATAAGATGTCAGAAATGTACCGATATGCTTTCAAATTAATTTACCATTGATCTGAACTAGAGACGTGCGTGTCGTATATGGCTTTGCAAAACATTACACCAGGTGCAGGGTCCCTATGCCAATATCGGATGAAAGCAGGTGACGAGCGATCTCCTTGGAATCACCAGACACGTATACACTGCAATCAGAATACTGCAAGCAGAACCGGACTCATCTGAAAAAACAACATTGTGCTACTCCTGTATCCAGCTTTGCCGTTCGGCGCAATAGAGTCGCCATCTCTCTCTAAGCTGCATTGTCAAGGGAAGCGGAAGTAATGTCACCGTGCTGACAGTCCACGTTTCTGCGAACGTCGTCGGATCAAAAATGCTAATACCGGGCGTGATGGAAACATGCCCATTTCGGAAGTGTCGGAATTACACTTACCAATTACACTTACCGAGTCATAACACTTTATTCTTATCGAACTCCGACCTTACAAAGCGATTTCTGAATGCAAAATCCACTACATAACTTTTCTTTTATGCAATGCTTCAGATGTAGTTTATCCCACTTTTTCTTTCGTATAGGTGTCTATCCTATCGTAACACCATGTTCTTCGCTTAGAGCAATAATGAATGAGAGCTCGGACGAGCCCTCAATCCTACAATATATCTATTTTAATAATCACCACCTTGAAAGGAAGAAGCGTGAGAGAGATAAAGTATCTGGTTTTATTTAATGTAAAAGCCAGTACGTGATCCAGGGGAAAGTGATGAAAGCGGGATAGCCAGGAAGAGAACGGGTAGTAATGTTCAGACGTACAAAACCAAAC
Organism: Nephila pilipes; assembly: GCA_019974015.1. Taxonomy (NCBI): domain Eukaryota; kingdom Metazoa; phylum Arthropoda; class Arachnida; order Araneae; family Nephilidae; genus Nephila; species Nephila pilipes. The sequence goes on from BMAW01123830.1 coordinate 70,865, forward strand.
GCCGGAGAAAAAATTCTTTAAAAGAACACACACAGAATTGGATCAGATTATGATACAACTGGAGAGGAAACGGTTTTGAATAATTAGAGTAAGAGTAAATAGAGGTGAACTAGATTGTAATCAGAAGAACGAGCGGAGGAGAAAAATCTCCGATCAAACTTGATCTTTTAAATACAAATCTCTCAACAGGCAGGTCTTGGAGATAGGTCCGAATCCCATGGTAAACATTTTGGATATGCAGTTCCGAAACGGATCAGCTCATTTCAACAGCCTGGTCTTTAATTATTTTACAACTATTAATGTCCGTTTCAGAATTGATTTCTGTATCCAAAAGGAATCAAAACCGAATTTTTTTTCCATTTAATTGTATTTTTTATTTTCGGCCTAATTTTTATTGTTATTTTTATATTTATGAATAAGTTCTAAAATTCTCGCATTTTATTAGACATTAATTAGAAATAGAATAAATCATTTATGTATATGCATAAAAAAATTTTTTGCTTGTGCATTTATATTTCTCCCAATAAATATTTTTCATTGTCGACACATATAATACAATTTCATTGAGATGATATTAAGTATCTCGCTAGAATGATAGTTTAATCAGGGCTTACAATATAGGATTAATTACTCATAGATGATTTGCTACATCAGGTTCATATATTTTTAAGATATCATGAAAACAATCGTATTTAAATTATGCTTTAGATAAATAAACAATAAATATTTTTTTAAAAAAATGTTAATCCTTAATAATTGATTCCAGATATTTTTATCTACAAATATAATTTGTCAGAAATGGCAATACATATCCTACTCTCCGTGATATAAATAACTTAAGTGCAAAAGATTTTCTCCTGATTCAACAAAAGAAAAAGAAAATCAACTCTCTGTAAACTCAAGATTGTACATTCACTTTGTAAATTCACCATTTTCGAAATTTCATTTAAAAATCATTCATTTCGAGCCTGGACGTGATTTTTAGTATTGTAAATTTTATAAACGTTTATAATTAAAATCAAAACTAGATTGATAGTTTAATCAGGGCTTACAATTTAGGATTAATTACTCAAAGATGATTTGCCACATCAGGTTCATATATTCTTAAGATATCAAATTCTAAGGTTTATTTTTTTTTAGGAATGGAAAAGTAATTCTATTTTCTCATCACTTTTTAGATTAATACGCATAACACAAAATTCTTAAGTAATTATTTTAGGAGTTCCCGAAGTTGGAGTGGGTTTTAATTACTGAGGTGAGCAGTATATCATTTTTGAATTATTCCACTGAAATAAGACAATTTTATTAAGATAATATTAAGCATCTCGCTAAAATGACAGTTTAATAAAAGTAAAGTTTCTGTACAGAAACCATTTAGAAATTCTTCGTTATATTTTCCTTTAAAATGTCTCTTCGTTACAGATAAATATATAAAGATGATTAATGACATAGTTTGGACATTTTTCTTGTGCTTAACAGAACCATTCCTATCTTTATAAACGATATACTTTAGCTACTAATCTTAAAAAATTCTTCCTAAAAGTTTCAGAACGAATAAAACGTTTATAACTGCAACTGACATTCTTCTACAAAAAGTGGTTTTGAAATTAAAAAACCGCCAGTTAAAGTTTAAGTTATAATATTTTATGAGAAAAAAGATTGCAAAAATTCATTTTCTCACTGCTCATATTATGATAAGTGGAATGGCCAGAATGCAAGAATACTCATTTTTTATAAATTGAAAAGACAATACATTTTTGAAAAAACTACAAACTCATGTACGTTCACCAAACATTCTTTTTTGACGTAGATGCCTTAATCACAATACATTTTGAGAGTAGAGGAATGAGCTTTCATACATCTTCGTCAACAAGGTCTCCCTCAGTATTTTTGGCCCAGAGTTTTACGGCACTCTGGAACTCATCGGTGATTTAAAACCTTCTTCTGCCCATGAAAAACGTCAAAAAGGTTTAAAAATGAAAATCTGAAGGTACCAGATCAGAGCTATAAGTGAGGTAGTTGTCAATGTACCTAGCGAAGCAGTCCAATATTCTCTCTGTGGCTTTGGCTGTATAGGGACTGCAATAAACATACTCTGTGTGACTTGTCATGCAATAAACTCACTCTCTTCGTTCACATTCTCCTTCTCTTTTTCTGTATCGACATCCGTAATTTATTATAGTTTCTAAGTATGATGTCTCTCAACTTTTTTCTTACGAGTATGTTCGTTACCTTATATACATAACTTAGTGATATTTCCAATCCCCTAACCAGCCCCGAAGGCTCAACCATATGCATGAGGGAATTAATGGTAATGTGGGAAATGACACAGCTTCTCTTGGTCCGAAAACCTAGAGCATTCGAGAGTAGGTCTGATTTCTTTTCTGCTTGCTCCAAGTTTTGAACAACCCCCTGTCACAAAAATCCAATTATTCACAAACCACCAACGAGAGGCATTTAAGTTGCGACAGATTTAACAGGAACTAATATTTGTACACGACGGATCTTTAGTGGAATCAGTTTTTGAACCGGCGTCACGGCATAAGCATCGTTAGCTACGGATTTGATATAATGACCTTAGGCTGCTGCAGCCTAAGAAATGTCAACTGTGTGCTGTGTTTCCAGGTAATATCATGTCTTCTGGGACATTACCATTAAGATATTTCTTTAACGAAAGCACATAGCCTTAATCCAAAATATTTATTTATAAATTGCGTTATTTATAAATTCCAATTTCAATCTACCAAGACTCAAATTCAACTGTCGCCCAGCTCTTGACGAGGATATGTATGTATATATATATATAACGATTGTTGCTAATTTCATAATATTGCTTTTGATATATTTAATCTTATTGCGTTGCTGTCCTGGCTCAAAAATAAACAACAATTCGCTGCTTAATAATTTATTTCATATGAGACGCGAGAG
>BMAW01123843.1:0-17525 GCA_019974015.1 Nephila pilipes
GGTTTTAATACGATTGCCAAACTTTGAAGAAGTAATGTAAGATTAACAATAAATGCAAATGATTAAAATTATATTTAAAAGTAAATGTAGTAATTTTGTTGGCAATTAAATTAGAATTTACTGTATTTATTAATTAATTGAATGAAAAATTAGTTATATTTATAGAACGTAATGTAAAATGATATTTAATTATAAATTATTTATTATTAATAATAATGTGATTTTAAAGAAATATGATACTAGGGTGTTTGTTGTAAACTGGAGTACATCTTGACATTAGATGGAATATGCATTTTTAATTGTCGGATGAAATTGAAAAGTCGGATGAAACTTGTTAAAAAAAAGTATTTGAAAAAGAAAAAAAAAAGTATTTGAAATCATTAAAAAATATTATTTTAAAATGCGACTCGATAAAATGGTACAAACTATCAAAAATAAATAAATAAATAAACAAAAGTATTTTTTCGCCCTTTTACGTTGGATGAATTAGAGCCTTTGTGGGTTATCAAGAATCATTTCTCGTGTTTGGGAATGCAACGCTTTACTAAATAGCATCGGAACCCCCAGTTGCAGATTCAACAATAAACAATTTTCGAATCTAGAAACATTCTCATCATGATATAGTCTTAAAATGCCAATGTCGACTCTAGCTCCTTTTTTTACCCCAAAAAAAAAAAAAAAAAAAAAAAGAACTAAGTGTCTTGTTTCAGTATGGCTATATCAACAATTAATTTTTGATGATTGAAAACAAGTGGTCATGTCGCCTTTTCTTCATTAGTTTGACGAAAAGGTTCGCATTTGGCTTAAAGTTTATAAAGTCATAGAGTCAGTTAATCAATCGGAAAGTTATCAATAGGAGTTTTATGATTGTACGGTGTATATGTTTAGAAAGAAATTACTATATTATATATAGAGGAGACATGGTATCATCAAAGTAATAAGAAACTTTACAGGGTGGTGAAGTATCGTGATGATGCAGATTATGTTTAGAAAGAAAATATTTTGATCTGTGATACATATTGAAGATACGGACTCAGCAAAGTAATAAGAAACTGTACAGGCTGGTGAAATCTCGTGATATCATAGAGTATGTTTAGAAATAAATTATATATTATGACTTATAGTGATGGCATGGAATCTGTCAATTAATAGAAAATTGAAAAGGTTTGTGGTGGCTCATGATGGTACGGAGTATGTTTAGAAAGAAATTACTATGACGTATATGGTACATATACAAATGTCTTCACTGTAACTGACTGACATTCGGTATGTGCGATTCCGTTTTAATAAGATACACCCGTTTATGCTCTGCATTCATACTGATGATTTGGATTTGTTATATCAAAACAATAAATCTTATAACTGCCCGAGTCTGAAGTTTATCCCTTTCAGACAAAACCTCAAATTTCAACGGAATAAAACACTTTTTAAAGTGATATTCAGAAAGAATTCAAGACTTAGGAACCAAATAATAGAAATACTGAAAATATGGCATGCAGTATGTTTTCAAAATCTTGTGGAATTACTGCTTACATATTTTTGCCATGCTTTCTCCTTATGCGGAAATTTCTAAGCATTCATCTGGCTTATAACAGTTTTTAAAACACTATAATAATGTACTCAAGCAAATTTTAGATACTTGAGAAAAGTAAAAAAAAGTATTACGACTTGAAAACTTTTATTCTGTCATAAAAATGGCTTTAAGTGTAAATAAGTAAAACTAAATTTGTATGTTTGCCTACTCTGGTTTTATTACTCTCATTCAAATGTATCATCTCTGCTGAATGAAATTCAGCCAATAATTACGCGGTTTAATCTTGTTTAAATTTTACTATTTTCTTCATAGAATAATCAGCACTCAAGATATTTATAACGCTTGTTGCGGCAAATCCTCACACGGCCTCAACTTCAAAGTATCATTACAAATCTGAATATTTCTTAAGGAGAGTTAAGATCCGCATCAATGTCATCCATCGCATAATATTCTGTTTGCTATCTTCTTTAATATTTCTGCGACGCTGAACTTTTACCCGACTTTTGTGCCATAACTCAATTAAATATAACTAACGCTAAAAGTCAATAACCTACAAAAAGAGACACTAGACAAATCTCACACAACTATTTATTCGATATCCTTGCTGTATAATGTCTGAGAGATAAGTGCTCTCCTGGATAACACCCTAGATATATTCACCCATTCAATCGATACCGCCGATACTGAATTAATAGTGTCTTACCAAAATCTCTCCAGTTGAGGTTGAGTTGGTTTCTTGACTCCACTACGATCACTATCTTCCTTAGGAACTCTTGATACCATCTACCGTATGTTAAGCATATCATCTAACGCTAATGCCACTCGGCTTCTATCCTCAAAATTTCCTTTTGCTTATATACTCTCCTATCTGGCTCACTTCACTTTATTTCTACATGCCTCAAATTAGAATAATCTCGTTTCATTTTGGTCGGGAAGAAACTGTTTGTTTCGTGTAATCAATCTCAATTAAAGTCCCAAAGGTTAGTGAAGAGAAAATTGCGAATAGCCCAACGTCACATTACCTATCCAAATGTTTCTTAATATGGATTTGACTTTTCTTATTGTGAGTTATAGGATACAATCCGCATCAATGTCATCTAATGCATAATCTCTTGTTCGCAACATCCTTTGGTAGTATTACTTATTTGAATACTTCTTAAGGTGGATTCAATTAGGATCGAATCAGTACCAACGTCCTCTATCATATAATCTCTTGCCCTCTCTTTCCTTCAGTCTTCAATCGATCTCCCTTTCCCTTTCTCTCTCATCACCCGAACCTTCAATCTACTATCATTGCTGAAGATTACTCCTTCTTATTCATTATAACACTAAATTTCAGTTTAGAGAAACCCTGCAACCCTGATTTGCATAATCTATAGTTTGAGTGTTAGAATTAACCAAGGTCTCAAAATGTCCATAAGGACAGTTGAAAGGAATTAGGCTTCCTAACTACTACTTGTTACATGACAAGAAATTTATTTATTCTTAATTAAATTTCTCATCCCAAAATATACTTCGATACTTTATGTATTGATTATAAATTAATATTTGTTCAATACACAGAAAAAAAACTATACGGAGTCAGCACTTTCTGTTAAATAACTGATGATAACTACAGTATTTTGCTCGTTGCTCTTTTAAAAAAGAAAGACTTGTAATCTTTTTGAAGATCAGACTTTTATTATTCAGCTTTTTCGCATAGAAAATAAAATTGTATTCTCTGACTTCCATCATTAAGTTCCACAGATATCTTAAAGTCTATTTGAATAGTTAATAAGCTCAAAAAATCAATGGAATAGACTTCAGAAAAAGTGCAACAATTTTGTTTTGTCTATTAACATAAAATACGCAAACAATCTCTCTCTCTCTCGAATCCTTCTAAATTCAGTTAATTCTAGATTTATTTAAACAACAAAGTGTAGCTTACGAACCAGCTCGTTTCGATTCAAATACTTCCCGATTATAGCAAAATCAACTCCTGTTATTATAAGAAGGAGTCGCTGCAAACTACTTTCAATACAAACAACCAATTCCAATGATTCAATTTAATTTGCTAATATCTAATAGCTTGCTGTTATTCTCTATCTCCCTTCCGTTTCGTTTCCATTCTATTTCACTTACATAACTCTATCTCTGATTCAATTCACATTTCTTACTTTTATCTAATTTGCTTAATCATGTTTCATTTGGTTAGAAAATAGTTGTAATTTTATGCAATTCAAATAACCGAAAAGTTTCCGAGGTTAGCGAAATAAAAACCAAGAATATCCTGATGTCACAGAAACTTCAAGGAAAAAAATACATTTATTTTTCTTATTGATTCGTGTCATACAAATAAAAAATGCACATTAAGTGAGAAATAATTAACAGAATATTTCTCTTTTTTTGATGTATATGCAATGATATTTTCTTCATATTAAAAACTGCTTGATATTATTAATTTGTCTCACAGTTTCCTTCCATTTCAATATCATATTATGTGTATTTTTTGTACCCAAAACAACAACGAAATTATTATATCATAACTTATTGATATTATGTATGTTCTTTATTCCTCTAAATATTTTTCTTGTTTTTCAACACTGCACTTGTTGGATTTATATTTAGAGTCTTTTCATAATTCTAAAGCTAACTGCTCCTGATGAATACAAGATTTTCAATTATATATATTACAAAGTATCATATAATTGCTTTTCGTTTGTGAGGATTTTACAGCTTGGCTAAATACCTCACGGGATTTTTTACTCCTATTGGAAAGATGAAGAATTTGCATCCTGTTAAAAGAATTTCTCTCGTGGTGTTAAGAATTCTTCTTCTAACTTCATTAATTTTAACGACATCCAAGAAAATGAAAAGTTCCATACAAAACAACCAAAGCTTTTAATTACTTTAATCATTTCATGCTCATTTTCTAAGAAGGCATAGCAAAGTGTTTTACTTACAATAATAAAATGAATAAGAAAATTTGTTGCTGTAAGCCGTCTTTTGATCTAATTAAATTTGATATTCGTAGACTAATCAGTATATAGACTAAATTGAGGAGTCTAGCTTTTCCTAAAAAGTAACATCACTAATCATAATTAAAAATGATTAATTAGTTAAAAGATTAAAGATTAAATTCATTTACCCTTAACTTTTGCCGATAATAGCATATATTCCATTAAAAATTTTAAAGTTTCTCAAATAAGTAATGATGCTCCATGAATAATTCACAATTAGCTTCTTTGAGTATTCATCTCTTCGAAAAACTTTTGTAAAATAAATTTGTAAACTCTAAAAGGATTTATTAAGACTCATATGGATTAATATATATGTATTGTGTAAGTAAATAGAAAAATTTTACTCTTCTAGGAATTTATCTTTTAAGGAAAGGCTTATGAGTCACTAATTAAAGATTAATTCTGGAATTTCCAAATGCATCTGTACGCATTTAAAACAGTAAAGTACACCGTTATTCAAAATGTTTCATCCGATTTTAAAATTCCCTATTTTTAAAAATAACCGACACAGAATAAGTAATACATAAATGCAAACTAAAATTTAGAAGTATTTTAACATGTGTTCCATATAGCTTCCTGTAGTTATACATATAATGTCAATTATTTATGTAAATGCGTGCCAAGCATGTTGTAGAGTGTCAATGATTATTGATTGCACAGTAGTAGAAATCCGTTGTTTCAGTTCAAACAAATTTGTGGGTAGTGGCGGCGCAGACTCTTTTTCCTTTTACAAACCCCTAAAGAAAGAAATAATATGGGGTATCAGGTAATTAGAGATGGAAATCGCATTTCAGGTTGTGACGCCTGCCCATTCCTGGCTGACTCTTGTGCCATAGCTAACTCAATTATTAAACACTAACACTCAATTAGTCAATCAAAGAGACACTAGAACAATAATAACGGAATTTATTAACTTCTAGTTAATATAACAACAATTATTAATGCTCTCCCGGGCAAGGGTCTTACTGCCTTAACTCAATCTATCAATAATATTCTAACAGGCTTTTACCACTAAGCCTTCCTCGACTGCAACTCAGACTCTGGATCAACTGTTGCACACTGGAATAACTGAATCTCTTGAATCACTCCGCTTTTACTCTAATCATCTACTTCAACCTCTCTTTCCACCTCTTTCAACTCCTCCTTCAACCTCTCTATCGCGACTATCAGTCGGAGTTTATATATTTCCTAACTCTCCCGCTTCGCTTCACTTCTACCTGCTTTCTATCTACATATTCACGTTTCATTTTTGGTTGGGCAAAAGTTGCTTAGCAAAAGCCTTCAATCTTAATTAAAAGTCCCCAAGGTTAGTGAAGAGAAACCGCGAATAGCCCAATGTCACAAGGTGACTTAGGTGGTCATCTGTGTAACATCAAGTCATCTGGTCCACTGTGACTGATCCAACTGCGAAGTAGCTCCGTAAAAGCCTCTAAAGATGCTTCCGTGAAATAGTTTCATAAAAAACGCACGAACATCACATTATAAAACTTCCAAAGTCTTCCTCTGTATTCATGTATTACTTATCATTCTGCATCGTATATTTCTAAAAATATGGAATCTTGAAATCGGATGATTCATTCTGAAAAATCCTGTGTTATGAAAGATATTAAGTAGATGTTTTTCAAAACAGTACTTGAGTTACAACGTAAAGACAAAAACTTGTGCTTTTTATTTGTTATAATGGAAAAAGATGTGTGCCGTGAAATATTAAATAAAGTTCATAAAAATAGAATATTTGCTACCTAAACACTTTCAGCGTTGTTATTTACATACTAAGCACTCGCATATATCGTTTTATCTTTAAATAAATCACTCGTATTAAAATTTATATACTTAATAGTGCAAGGACATATCTTTTATCATTAAGTTTTCTTTTTAACGCTTACATTCTTAAAAAATTCAGAAAGATGTTACAAGGTGTGTTCAGCATGACTAATATTTAGTTCTTCGAATGAACAGCAAAAAGTGCTTCTTGCTTTTACAAAATGAAGTGGAAAATTCTTCACATCAGATTCTATAATAACTTTTTGTGTCCTTTAATCTAACTAATTAAATTTGATATATATATATATATATATATATATATATATATATTTATTTATTTATTTATTTATTTATAACTAGTGTTTTGATTTTCGAATAAAACACCCCAAAATAATTATTACCAAATCTTGATTTATAATAAGATTAACTTACATGATTGATTATATTAGTGATTATAATCAAGCTTTTCATTAGTTTTGTAATTGATAAAGTCTCTCCAATATTAATCATATGAATCTCTGACTTCGAGGATTTCTAAAACATTTTTTACGATCAAAGATTTTGTTGTGACACTTTTGGGCTAAACCCTTTCGTATGGAGTATAATAATGATCTCATAGACGTATGGAAAAAGATAAAATTTACATATTTTTCTTTAAATATAAAGATTAATATAAAAGGATTATTTCTTTAAGTATAATGAAGAAATGTGAGGTAAATATCACGATTGTAAGAAAAATTTTCAGTTTTTCTAACGCATTGGATCATGTTTGTATCAGTATTAGATCTGTAAATATTATAAAAGAATACAAATCCGTGGTTTTTGTATTTCATTATAATACAGCAGATGAGTGGTAACGCAAAGCCAAAATCTATGGATTTTATATGAGTTGCTATGGCAATAGAATTTCTAAATGTTAAAAAAAAATTCATGAACAGAAAATGTCTTTTCAGCCAACACAGTATCTTCTGTGATATTGTTTATGTTTTAAACCCATACCTGTTGCTTTTAATTCATATAAACATCTAAAATTAAACATCATATGCTAAAAATAGCAAATATAACTCCGTTACCTTTGTATTTGTCAATAAATGAAACAAATCTTTTAGTACATACCCGCTGTATTTTTTTAATATGAAATACGTTTATTCAATTTGTTTTAAATTTCCACACTCCAATATTTTAAAAAATAAAGCGACATTGAAACGAAAACATTCAAATATTACAAACGAGAATAATTTAATACAACGCATTGATTTTTCTTTTATTCTCTACAGCAGAAACACAGATCTTAATTCTCTAATTTTGAGATGTACGAGGTACCGTATTCCCGAAGCAAAAAAACAGCGCCATTTTAAGTTATGCTTATTAACAACCAAAATTAATCGTCCTTATCCCAGGATGTCAAATTTAAAACGGAGGATTACTCTCGTGACAAGTCAAGATTTACATTACAGCCCAGAAAGAGATGGATTATTTCGTGAACAAGAATTACCGCCCTTCTGCTCCGTTTCTCGATAACGAAGATAATTCATTGGCTCTCTTCTCTTAATGAGGATGGAATTACTCCAATCGAATGGTGGCAAATGCTTCTTGTTTTCAGCAAGCAATGATGTGTTTCAATCCGAAATTTAATATTTGTGATGGTCATATTTTTAAAGAAATTGGGTTCTAAACATATTTCATTATTAATGTATTTTTTAATACATATGTTTTCGAAATAGTGGTGACATTAAACTGAAATAAGGTTTCTTGAATTTTATTAGTTAAAAAAATATTTACTATTGGAGGTGAATTTTATGATATATATATATGTATGACTAATAGAAGCGTGGGATGAACTAAGCATAATATAAATTTTTTTAAACAATATTTCCAAACTTAACAAACACCCTTTTTCATGAAAGGTTTTACCAATTTATCTTTCAAACGTTGTTTAATATCCGTCACAAACTTTATATATGCAAAATATGTTCGAATGAAAAGGTATGAAACGTCGTAACAACGTAACCGTTAACATATTTGCCTGTGCTGCTATGACAGAACGTAGAGAGACATATAGAATGCGAATGGAGTCTCCGGCTGGATCGGAGCATGCTCGGGTGCCCGCATGCGCAGGAGAGAGTAGAGGCTTTTATAAAGAACGCCACCCAATGGACTCGGAGGTATGTGTGAGGACATGATAACATTCACATAGCAAAATTTTACGATTGAGAAGAAGCGAGGTGTTATCCTATTTCTAAAAGCGGAATGTGGTAAACCAGCCGCTTTTTATCGCCGGATGGTGACCATTTACGCGCATCCACACATCTCCTGAGCCACACACGCGGAACTGACGAAGTTCAAGTAGGAGAAGGTTGACCACCAATATGTCGTCCTGCGATTTCAATGTGTTTGGTCCCCTGAAAAAACATTTGAAAGGGAAGCGCTTCAAGTCGGACGACAAAGTGAATTACGCTGTGAAGGACTGGGTCTCATCGCGGTCACAGGAATTCTGGGAACAAGGAATCCTTTGACTCGTTAATGAATGGGATCATTGTGCTCAGATCTATAGTGTATACTTTTTATAGTCTTCATTTATACCTACAATGATGTTTCGTACCTTTTCAGTTGAACACCCCTTGTATGTACAATACATAGTATAAGCGATATTAGATATGAAAAAAGATTAATTCATTTGGAAAAGATAACCTTTTTAAATTTCTTTACTTCGATAAAATATGTACATGTCCATAGCAGTTATTGACTTGATTGTACAGGAATTGATCTTTTTTGTAAACATATTCAAGGATGAAAATTTCTTCTTCTATATACATATAAATATTGTTAGAAAATCTTCAATATTCAATAATTTTCGAATTAAAATGCGTTTTGGAAAAGTGAGCAATGGAGAGTTTAATATTGCTCTCAGTGTACTGTTATCACTAAAAACTTTCAGAAATGCGTTCATATTCGATTCCATAAATAAAACAGAAGAACATTTAGATTTTCCAGAAAATGTTATTGATAGGATTGTCTGTTTAGAGCTGATTATTAAATTTAGAGAAAATACGATTTTCGAATATTGTACAATTTTTTAGAATATCCATCAAAAGTTGACATCCCTGCATATACATTTATATATTTTTAATAATACCAAAAGTTTAATGAATGTGAAAAAAATTATTTCATAAAAATTAGTTCGTATATGAGGTGTGGCTATTAAATAACGAAATTGCTACTGTAAAACATATTATTTTGATTCCATACATATTTATTTACTGTCACTAATTCACATTTTCTTTCAGAGTATGAGATACATTATTATGATTTATTTGTAAGCTTTAAAGGCTGATGTCAAAATTATCTTAATGATATATTACAAATAATATCCCTTTAGGAAGAAAACTATATGATTCCAAATATCAGGAGAATAAAGACATTTAATTTGTTACAACTCTTATAAATATTTATTACCTCTAAATTTAAATAAATCTAAATGATTAATTCTTACAAAAGAATACAGACATCATTCCGGAACTGTTTTGAATACGAATTTTTTATTATGTGGAAAATAAATTTTATTGATCGAAATTATATTAAATATGTTCTTTGCGTTGTTGACACTTGTATAATGCTCTTTTGAAAAAATACTCTATAACATGGAATATGCACGATATTTACATTGACAACAATTGGGGTTTCTTTCTGACATTATATTTAAACTTCCAGCTTCTTTTAAATCAAATAAAACGTGGTTATGCTAGTTAAGTAAATTTTAGAAGTGGACTGAATATATATAATCAAGTCTCTTAGAGGTGATGGAGATTTGAATTTAGTTAAGGTTAGAGAGAGAGAGAGAGAGAGAGAGAGAGAGAGAGAGAGTGATAAGAAGATTGCTTTTTGTGAATTGCGCGGGAGTTATCTTGCGCGTAAACTTGAATTGTTGAGATCAGGATTTAACACTGTTTGATTACTGATTGTTTGGAGGAATTACTCGCATAATATTCCGGTAAGAGTATTCTTTGATTTTTATTGAAGTTATTAGAACCGATTATCGTTTTGAAAACTGACGAAATTCTTTTTACACTGGAAATTGTTTCGAAAAATATAGCTTTTACCATGAAATGTGATGGTACTAAAATTAAATATAAAAAAAGTCACAAACTCACTACTTTTTTTTAAAAAATGAAATAACATGTTATGTTAAAATTAATTAAAATGTTTTGTTACTGAAGCTGAGTAATTTTGGTTCCACATAATGTAACATGAATACATAAAAGATTAGAACTAACTTTACTTTAATCTCTTATAATTGTTAATAGCTTGTGAAAGAAATCGGTTAAATATTTGTTCTCAGATGAACACTCAAAGAAAACATCGAGTCGTATATAATACTTTTCTTTTTGCGCAAGCACTTCTTATCTAGTTCAAACCTTCCGATTCCTTTCTCTTCTCTACTATTAAACTCTTCGCAGCTTATGAATGAAATAATCATCAATCTTATTCACTACACTTCAATATTTAATTCCTTATTTTCAAAAATCAAGGTTCATTCACAAGAAGAGATTCTCAAACCAAACAACGTCATAATAAAACCCTGAAAGGTTTGTTGAAGAGAAATATGCGTGAGATAAGAATTATCATTAGTTACATATTGCGCAAGTAGAATTAATTTAATTTAAAACGATGTAGATACAGAAAAAAATCATTACGAGGGTGGCTCAATAAGTATCCACGTTAGGAAAGCATAATGGAGTATTAAGAATTAAATGGGTAACTTATGTACTATTGTCCACCGATCGTTTTTCTTTTCTTCTAAGAAAACCATGAGTATGATATAAGTTTTTCCCGAAAACGCCATTGCCATAAATTTTCCGAATGACGAGACCATTATCCATACTTTTTTAGATTTAATGCAATGGAAATAACCCATTGATTTATTTGTTTCTTAGTTTCCGGTTTTAGTGTTGAATTCATGTGTCATCGATGATGACAACTCGAAACGGCAGCAATCATATTTTGATTTGGTTGTAAATAACTACCGAATCAAAATTATGAATCGGTGTTAGATTTTTTTGGCCTCGTTTAAAACAGATGGCAGCATACAATCGTATTAACAACTTGGTTCATCAATGCCATCTGTCGTCAAATACAAGTAGTTTCCGATCTACCCTCATGTGTGGGATCTGCATTTGAAATTTTCAAAGACGTTCGAGCTGTTAAATTCACCAACAACACAACAACTTCAAGCGACAATTTTTCTCACGCGATTCGGAACAGGAGAGAAAAGCTGTCCCGAAAGCTAAATTCCTTTTTGTTTTTTTTGTTGCCTAGAGCGGAAGTTCATAAACAGTTTTGGAAATGGTTTGAAGGTAAACGTTTTAGCCTTGGTAGGCCAAATACAAAACTGGAAGTATTTTACGTGTGTAATTCTTTCACAGAGCAACAAATAACAAATAAACAAACTGAATTTCATATCGCATTGGTATGATTTCCGTCGACGTCATCGCTAGTCTCTAGTTGAGATGTTGCACTTATTTGCCGCATGTGCAGAAACCCTTTATATCACGTCATGATTTATGAGTGTGGTATCATTCTTAAATATCGCGAGTGAAGTTTTGCATTGAGGATAGTTTCAACCATTATGGGATGCATTACCAACAAGTCTTCGAATCTTGGATTTCCACTTCGGCAAAAGTTTTATTATTGCTATTTTGGGGAGGGTTTGAACAGTTTATGTTCGGATTCGAAGATTTGTGTCTTAGTTGCACCTCAGACACCTGGGCTAGAAAGAAACTTCCTACCAGGCCAATTAATAGGGCTTTTTTACTCCAAACTTTATAAGTTGCGATTTGTAAAAGAGAGCCCTCGTAGGATGACTTTTCGTTTTTCTAAGGAAGAATCATACATGAAAAGAGTTGGAAATGAGATGAGAGGAAAAAGAATATTATATTAGAATAAATACTTTACGATTGAAAAAAAAAATTTTAATATTTTTTTATTTATTTCTTTTTTTGCTAAAAATTAGTAAATGTTAATGAATGAAAAATTTGAATTATAAATTATCCTAATTATGCACCGTATATTAAAATAAAACGATTTAATTTGTATTAATGCTTAATTTAAGCACTGATCTATATCTAACTGCTTAAAATTATTTTTACTGTAGAAACAATTTTAATATTTTCCCTTTCTTTTGATCTTTTTAATCTGCTGTAAAAGCAATTATAATCACTAGATAAATTTAAAAAAGTTTTCAAAAATGATCTGGGTTTACATGAATTAAGTCGATTAAATAGTCGATTAAGAATATAAAAACAGTTCATTCGTAGCGAATTATTTATGATTTAACAAGATTCAGCTACAATAGCAAACTTTATGTTACTCACTCTTGCAAAAAATAAAGGAAATGCATAAATATTTTGCATTTTGTAAGCAAGCATTTATGCTTATAATTTATCCAAAATTAAATTACGCTAAATAGAGATAATCAATATACGCATCATCATTTAAAACTATAAAACACACTAAATGAAACGCTACTAACTTTATTTAAAAATACATTTTGTAATAACAGAAGCCATAAACTAATTCATGCATCAAAGTGTATGTTAATGGTTTTGAAAAATGGTTAACATTTGTAATGAGAGGATAACTAATAGAGCAGAAAAATAAAATTGATAAGTTTTCATTCATTGAAGGGAAATTTCAACTTGGATTAGTATAGTCCGGGTAATGAACAAGTTATGCTTTTCAAGTTTCTAAACCGTTTATCGGTAATTGTATTTTCAGCCTCCGAAACAAAATCGAAAATCTCTTTTTCGATAATATATTCAATGGGTTTGTGAGACAAAGAACAGATAATCTAAGACTCGAGAAATAGTAATCGAAAATTTGTACTTCATGAAACGATCGAAATCCCGTTTTTGGTTTAGAAAGTCCTCAAAAATTAAATTAATCTTCACCTCATTTTATGACTTAAAACTGTAAACTCACGAACAACAAATTCCTATGAAAAATTAGAGGTACTGAAATAAATTGATTCATAATTTAAGCCATCGAAAAAGTCTTTTTGAGTGGTTATTGAATGAAAGTTTTCATGTTTCTGTTTTCCTTTTAAATCGAAAGAAATCAGCTATAAAATCTCACATTTGTGTTTTCTTTTCTCTGTTTTTTTTTTTTTTTTTTTTTAAATATTATTCCAGTTTGTAGCAAAAAATGTCATTTAAACACATTGTAATGAGGAATATTTTAAAAAATTAGACACCTAATATCTTAAGAATAAAATAAAAAATAATTCATTGAATTAAGGCTCCCGTCTACCCGCCATTTTGATTTCATCAGCTTAATGTTAATCTTATAGAATTCCAACTTGAATTCTCCCATCTTTACTATTTGATCTATTTGAATGCAATAAATTACATCTGAAAGAACAAAAAATAATGAATGCTTCTGTGGAATTAGTTTTTTCCTCCGATTTTTAAAAATATTTGAAAATATTCTTTAAAGACCTTCAAAAACGAATAATTAAAATAAGAATAAAAATATTTTTAAAAATCTCAGAAAAAAAGTAATTCCACAGAAGCATTGATTATTTTTTGCTCTTTCAAATGCATTTTATTGCAATCAAATAGATCAAATAATAAAGATGTGAGAATTAAAGTCAAAATACCATAGGATTAACGTTACGGTCACGAAATCAAAAAAAGGTGGGTAGACGGGAGCCTTAATAGGTTAACTTAAAATTAAGCCATTGTTATCAATTAAACTAACTGCATTATAAAATATAAAATACTAAATGGGAAAATTCTGTTGTTAATTGAAAGTTTTTCTGGAACGGGAGAAAGACAATAGCCAAATAAACAAATGAAATAATTTTAACAGATCATTGAATTTAATTATAATAACATTTAACATAAGCTTTTAATTTCTTAATTTAAAAATATGCATAAAATTTCCAAATGTATTATGGCTTGTACCATGTTAAATTGCAATATATTTTTAAAGTAAAAAAGGAATGATAAACGTACTTTTTACTTACTTTTATTTCATTATGGTAATTATAAAATTCTTTTGCATTTTAAATTATTCAAAAATAAACATTTTACTTTATACAGCCTTCTTATATGTAAAATATTGAAACTAATGAGTTAAAGAATTAATTTCGCATTTTACTTTTTATTTAACAGAATTATGTTTAAAGTATAAAATAATTGAGAAAAATTACATTTAATATTCGTAATTACTCATTGTGAACTGAGTTTTTCTTTTCTTTTTTTTTTTTCAATTTGCCCATTGAATCAAATATCATTTAAGTGTTCGATTTGATTGACCTATGTTTTTAATCTTTTGGGTAAAACAGCTTTATGTGCACAATCACTACTTTGCTAAATATATGCTATCTGTTTCATGCAAGCTTGAAAAATATGCAATATGTTCTTTTAATATATTCCACAACTAAAAGAATTAACCATCAAAGTTTGTAAATTCATTTTTCCACAGTGAAAGTGTGCGAAGTTTATGAAATTGTCAGTAAAGTTTCATCTTTTAAGCTGGTTACGAGAAAGGAAAACCAAAAGCAAAAATTAAAAGCCTTGACATAACAACATGCAACAAGAAAAGAAAAAAAAAGAAAGAGGAAGAAAAGTTACATTAAGAGAGCCAATTAATATAAATTCTCCATGAGTTCACGTCAATACTTCCTTTTGATACGTTAGCGCACTATTTCATGTCTTTAGATGTAGTTTCATCCCAACAAGTCCTTAATGGTTTCATTGAGTAGAAATGCAACGGAAAAGTGTTTCACAAATCAGCTTTCAAGTTTTCATTTCGAGTTATAAAAGTTTTTAAATTTTGATGAAAAAAGAATTCTAATAAGTAATTACTCAATTTTATTTTTTAGTATTAAAAATTGATTAGAAGTATACATATATAGCTTAGACATGTACATGCGATAATGAACGTTTTTTAAAATTAATATTTACTAGATATCTTCCCCTTTGGAGATATAATTTTAGATATAAAGAAGTAAAATATTTATTTTGATATTAATGAAAGTAAATATCTGAAAATGCAGGGACTCAAGTATTTCTGTAGTTTTCACTTTGTGAAAGTTTCCTTATATATAATGTGACCGAGGAAGTCTAGTGGTCATTGTCGCTGAATCACGGCCGGCGTTTTTCGATCAGTCGTGGGTTCGAGCCATGATGTCCCTAAAGATCCACAGTGTAGCCGGGACTGATGCACATTAAATCTGTTGAGGGTCTGCACGTCTGTATAGTGTGGGAGTTAGGAGAGGGAGGTGCTAGCTTAGGTGTCTTCCTCATCACTTGACTGAGGTTCAAAATTACGAGGTCCGTCACCAGTAGCCCTCATGTTGCTCCTAGTGCGACGTTAATAAAACCAACGAAACAAATCTTATATATTAATACCGAGATTATTAATATATATATATATATATATATATAATACCGGGGATATTAGTATTGAGTTTTGGTAATGGTTTCACATCAAATGATTTAACTGAAAGAGAAAAGGAGAAGTAAAGATGGAAAAAATATTTATAGTAATTTTAATATTAACAGAAGAAAATAATAGAACATTCCAAAATTCTAATATTTACGGAGATATTTCACTTTGTTTTTGATTTAGAATTGAGGAGGGTTTGCAAATAATATGCATCCCTAATTACACGATAAATTACTTCTAGTTTATAAGATATTTTCCTTTAAATTGTGTAATACCCTCTTATTATTTTCTGTTTTTTCTTGCACTGTTCTTTTTTTTAAATAGTCATTAATAAGCACTCAAATGTTTATGTTGAAGTGTATACAATGATTACTAAGTTTTTCTTATTCAGAGAGGTCTATGATTGTTCAACAGGCGATCTCTAACCTATTATACCTTTGGATATGCCCCATACGCATTCCTATCTAATCCAATAATGAGTTAAAATATATATGATATGAAACAATCGGGTTCGAGTCCTTTAGAGCATTGCATGAGGATTCAAATTCTTCATCCTTTGTCTATCATTTCTATATTTACTTCTAAAGCTCCTTAATGACTGCGAGTGGGACACAGATATTTCAAATTCATAACTTCAATTCACTTTCTCTCTTTCTACCATCCCAAACAATTAATTTCAATATTATATTCTTCACTACTCATAAAAGCAATTCATCAAACCTCTTCGCTCCCCTTTAATATTCTTATATAATTTACATAAGTCATTTCTGCTATTAGGAGAAACTTTCAATTCAAACATCACATTAAAACATCTACAGTATTAGTAGAAGAAAGAAAGCGATAGAGTACACGCTGCAATTATTTTATAGTTATTATGTATATTTTCTGAATGCGTGATAAAATGTTACCATGGGCCAAATGTGTTTATTTTAATTTTGTTCTCTGAGTTCTATAAAATATTCGTATACGATGAAAAGAAATCCTGGTGTGACCAGAAAGATTTTAACCTCATAAAAATATATCACATAAACGTTATAGGCGATAAGGGAATCGAAAAGTAGTTGTTTGTAAAATAGTAGAACTTTTTAGCTACAATGATAGTCTGCAGATCATTTGCTTATGATATATTGCAAAGTGTTCTTGGTGGAGAATATTTCTCTTTTCCTTCTAAATTTATCGCTTGGATAGGCTAATTAGATTTACTACGCACAGAATAACACATAATGACTTTTAAATGAAGATAATGTGTTTATTTGAAACATTTGTTACATGTATAACTCTGTTTCATTTATACAAGAAGCATATGTGAATATATAAGCTATTGAACAATAGAATTAGTTTTTTGGTCAGTCATTAATCAGTACAATCAGCAAATTGGCAGTTATTTAAACTAATTTATGTCACACAATCTAAATCATATTTTATGAGCAAAAATATAACTAGTTTTCTTAATTATCTCAATATTAGTTGTGAAACGCATAATTAATTATTTTTATTTTAGTATTTTCCCTTTAATGTCATTCTTGCAAGATAAGCATTTAATATTGTGATATATTTAATTTTTAAAAAACAAACGATTTAAACTTAAAGTGATACTTTTTTAAGGTATTATATATTCAACTTTTAAAAGCAAACGATTTAATCTTAAAGTGATACTTTTTTCAATATTCTTTATTAAGATATATATTTTTTAAATGTTTAAAGTTGTTACAAAGAAATAAAATCGTGCTATTGGCAACACCAGATCATATTTTTGTTTTTTAGAAAATTTACTGGCA
>BMAW01123843.1:27525-45475 GCA_019974015.1 Nephila pilipes
TATTATCCTATTTTTTCAACTTGACAGTCAGTTATATTCTGTTTGTGCACGAAAATACAATAACAATAATATTTAACAATGTTATTATTCATATCACTAATGTTTTCAAATTTTTGGCATCCTTTAACTGGCATGGTGTTTTCCATTTGGCATCTATCCATGGTTCCAGAAGAAATTACGCGCGGTCAATTTAACGCATTTTTTGGTTGGTAAAAATACCATGAGGCTCTTTTCGATCCAATGATAGAATGTTATTATTTTTTACAAAATTGTTTCATTTTATTTTCACTCTGAATTCTCGTATTTTAAGAAAAAAAATTCTTTCTCGAACGAAAAGAGAGCCAAATAACTTCACAGGAATATATTCCATTAACATCATGAGTAACAAGGGAAATGAAAATCTGCAGTTTCAAAATTTTAGATACTTTCAGTTGAAAAAATTGAATTCCAGACATTTAAAATTTTTCTCGAGTTGCTTAACGAACATATATTTTTATTTACAAATAAATGGCAGTTTCAGATTTCCTCCTCATTTTGCTTCTTGTTGCAGTTAATTCGATTTGTTATTCTCGTAATTAAAATTTTAAAGATTTTTCGCAGCTATAATTAATTTTTAATCAAAGATTATGTCGTTAAATCGTCTATAGTTAAATAAAGACGCATTTTAGAAATTTAAATTGAATACATTTTTCAATGTGTTATCTCAAAAAATTATATCCGCAATGCTCGGGGGGCGCCGGCGGTTCAGAGCTCATTGCGTAAATTTTTTAATATTTGACTCATAGCACAAACTTTATTGGATGGGGAGGCTAAATACAATACAAGCGATACGTTGGTGATCAATTAAAAGAAACAGTAATAACTAGTCTTAAATCCTAACAAACTAAAGTTCATTTGTTGGTGTATTTTTTTTTGAAAAATATTGTATGATGAGCGCTCTTTGAACAAATATTTTTTTCTTTTATTGAAAGTTTATCTTTCGCTCATTATTTTTAACATTTTGCCCTTAGTTTTGTTAAAGAGTTTTTAATTGAGTTACTTGAATAATTAGTTATCATGATATCTCAAAGAAGGCTTATTTTAAACAATAAAACCTCCTTATTCATTAAATGTATTATTTTTTTCAAAAAAAAAAAAAAAAAAAAAAAAAAAAAAAAAATTATTTTTTTTATAAAAATTTTTTTTAATTTAAAAAAAAAAAAAAAAAAAAAAAAAAAAAAAAAAGTTCTTTTTCTTATAAACATTTCTGTTAATAGCAAGTAAGAAGCCTGAAATTAAATTTTAAGTATTTCCTTTTTTGATTTCTTTCTTTTCTTTTTTGTAGAATCTGATCTTTGGAATTATGTAGTCTTCATTTTTTATGCCGCTTTTATTTTTATTAAAAAATTTTTTATACCTCCTACGGATTAGAAGTTTTTATAACACCTTAATATAAAATAATTCGCAAAGCTTCCATTTCTTGGTTATGAAATTGTTTAAAAGCTTTCTTACATTATTTTAAGTACCTGTAATGATTAATAAAACTGATCACCTAATTTTGTAAATAAAAACATTTCTATTCGAGTTTTTAGAATTGTAATGCTTACGAATTCTGCACACGAATTGAAATTTTAAGACAAAACTTCTTTAAAATATTAATGTTTAAAACTCTTTTAAAAATACTTTACAATTACAGCAGGGTAATTCTATGCTTAACTATTATTCAAAAAGTTAAATTATTTAAAATGATTCTGGAATATTTAGTAAACAAATATGTGAAACGATATTTGTTTGTATTTTATTAACTATGTCTATATGAATTAGTTGAAATGATAAACAGATAATGCATGTTAATGAATGAATATAAGTATGAAGTAATATATGAATATAAAATACAAAAATAATATTTTATTTTATCGTATTAAATACGACCGTTTTTATTTTATATAAAGAGTAATTGCAACAAAAAAGAAAGTTAAGTGACAAGAAAAAGTATTATGCTGGAATTTAAAAGGCGAGAGTTCAGACGATTATATCCAGGTGAATGATAATCGGATATCGATGCTGCATTAGATTTGCCTATTCCAACAGTATGCACAATTATAAAAAATAAAGAACAGTCGTATCAACAACAACTACAACCAGAACTACTTTTGAAAAAAAGATCCCCCGATTCAGAAGCAATGTGATTGAGGACATGGAAAACAATAAAACGCTGGTTCGAGATAAAAACCAGCGTTTTTGAAAACAACGTTTTTATATGGTGGCAAAGTTTATTAAAGAAAATTATTGAAATGTTTGTTAAACTTGGTCAAAAATATCTAAATATTGCATTATTAAGCAAGTAAGAACGGTTCCCAAAATTTCAGAGCTTGCTAGCTTGATGGGAAGTTGGTTAAATTAACGATAGAAAATTTGATGACACACTGATACATACACAGACAGACACACACCAAGTGAAATCCATAAAAACGTTAAAACTAACTAAAATTAATTCATTCATCCGGTAAATTAAATGGTTGGAATGCGTTTAACCTAACCACTCTTGGCGACAAGAATTATTTGGTGGTATTTTGCCAAATGTGGCTAGCCTGGTCCGTTTCACGGATTTAACGTTCAGCCAATAAAAAAAGAAATCGCAAAGTTTGGTGCCAATTTTTGAAATCGTGCCAAGTGGTTGGGCTAAACTGTGTTATTAAAGAAAAATTAGTTAAAACTTGTTGCAAATGTCTAAATATTGCATTGTTAGGCGAGTAAGAATGATTCCCAAAGTTTCAGAGCTCTGGCTTGAGGGGAAGTTGGTCAAATTAACGATCAAAAATTTGATGACACACACACCAAGTGAAATTCATAAAAACGTTTGAAAAAAGATTTTCCGTGTGGATTATCGGTGAAGTTGAACATAATAGGCCATTAAGTCAAGCAATATTAATTGAAAAGACGAGATCAAGATAAGTTGTAAAAGAAATTTTAAATGGATTAAAAAAGTTTAGCTACAACAACGGAAATTATCGATCAGTTTATTTAAAATTATTTAATTTATGATAGAAGTTCAAAGTATTATTGATGGGATGTCTTGCTATCGACAACTACTAGCTGAACGAAACAGGAAAAGCAAACGACGTTAGGTAACTTCTTTACAGAGAAAAAACAATTTCAAATGAGGAACGCCTTCTTCACAAACACAATTTATTTACTAGAGTTCTTTTTTTTTTATTTTAAGTAATGTTTTACGAATAAAAACCGATATTAGCAATAAATAAGTTTACAATTAATGCAATGAAAATATTTAACAATAAATATTACAAAATAATTATAAAAAGTTGATAAATTTTCTTTACCTCTGTACTCTTATTTTCATTCCTTAAGTGTTAAGTAGATCTATATTAATGCTGTTTCGTTTAGCGCTAAAATTTATTGGAACGCATCCCGTGTCCTTAGCTGGGTTCTATTGCATATAATAAGAATAACATAAAATAAAGAAGAAAACCTACTATTACTACTTTATTTATAAAGCAAATAAAATATTAATGCATGTTAGAAATTATATAAATTCTGCCTTAATTCTGTGAAAAATATATCAATAACATTTGATACCTGGGATAATTAGTATACTTTAATGTATTTTGTACATTAAAAAGCCCATGCAAATACTTATTTAAGGTATATCGTTATCAAAACTGATATGTACAATTTTCAGTAACAAAATTAGATATTTTTGTGATATTTTAGGTAAAAGATACTTTAAGTGATATTGCAAAATATTATAAATATTTAAAAAAGTATGAGTAGCATACGTGAAAAATGTTATAGCGGTCAAATATCTTATAAATTGAAATATGGCAGTATTTTCACACAGTTATTTCATTTTATTCAGTCTTGCAGAAATTCACAAAATATCTCTTTCCACTGACAAAATTGATTAACATCTTTTTTTTTGTTTTATGACGAGAGCTTCCTTCAACTAATACTTAAGATACTTTTAAATGAATTTGTTTGAACTGAATATACTTATCAATAAATGAAACGTTATTTACGTGGATTCGATTATATTTAAGAAATTGTAATGAACAAAGTTGAGGAAATGCGTATATAAGCAGCGAAGTGTTTAATATGGAGGTTGGAAGTTAGTTAGTTGAAGAGAGGTGCTGAAGCTATAAACGAAGGAATAGAGACCATCTTGTCAAGCTTCAGAGATATTCGTATCATAAACAGTAAGGTTCTACTTTGGGTAAAGGACTAGAACCCTTACAGCGGTTCTTTTTAACAACAACGAAAAACGTTGAAATATTCGAATTACTAGCACAAGGGGGAATCTCTTTTAGTCTAGTTAATAAAAGCACTGAAAAATGATGCTGGGCAAGTTTGTTTCGGACGCAATGTTCGAAGGTTTAAAACAGGCACTCAAGGTAAATCACTTGTCCTACCTCGTCACGAGATAAATTCCTAATTTGGTTTGCTATCCCCTGTGGTTAAACACTAGATGGCAGCAAAACCTATAACTACTAGTTCTATGTACCCTCGAATCAAAAACTTGATTTTATGTTTCTGACAAAAATAATTGCACATACGAGTAAATCAGAACTAGTGAAATATCATCTACGGCTCATATGTCAAATAGACCCGTCATCTCAACTAGAGATAACAGATGATGATATCAAATGGAAACTCCCCCCAAAAAGGAAAATCAATACAACAGGAAGAAGATGTATATCAATAGCTACAATGGCTGGAAGAGTTTCCTTCTTTACAAATTTCGTTCAAAATATTTCTCTTCATATCAACACGATGATACTGCAGAAGGAGTATACATCGGCTCTCTTCAACAACGACAAACATGTTAAATAGCCTTAATAACTGCCCGAGGAGAGTCTCTTTTGGTTTTGATGATAAGAGCACCGGACAAGTTTTTTTTTTTTTTGGATCCAATGGTCGAGGGTACGAAATACCATATGCACTCAAGGTCAACCAACTGTCTCCCAACTATCATGGGATAGAAAATATCGCAAAGCTAAAACATAATTTTTAATTCCTCTTAGAACTCAAATACGAATGGGTTGATAAGAAGAACGATATTTGTCATAATTAAACGCTAAATGAGATACGTATAGAGATTAATTACCACATATAAAGTAGAATAACGGTAAATTGATCATTCGTTTATATGAATAAAATAATTTCTGTATAATTTTTTGTTGGACTCTTCAGCCATTTGATTGTATAATTTTGTGATTCTATAGAAAGAAATAACAGCGGGGCGTGATAATTTGATAGCAAACACTTTTTTTTTTATTTCCAAATGTTAAAAAGTAAATAACGCCATTTTAGAGTATGTTTATTAATTTTATACCAATGTTATTTAATGCTTAAATATTGATATAAAATTATTCTATTGGCACACAATAAGCCTGTATATGTATGTTATTTCTGCATGTAACAACTTTCATTATTGCAAGTTGAATTTTTTAATTATTATTTAGAAGATTAAATGATTCATTTTCTCTCACACACTTAATATTTTATATCTTTTATGATCAACTGTAATTTAATTAACCCTTTGACGGTTACGCGAATTGGGAGTTTTCGCTCTCCTACGACGCGCAAAGCTACGATCAAACGGTTGGTGTTGAGAAGCGAAGTGAAGTAACTGCCGCTGCGCGGCTGTGCTGTGACGTCAGCCTGCGAGCTGGCTCTTGCTCACGAATATAAATCAGAGCGATTTGTGCATAGCTGAGCGTTTTTGTGTGTGTCTCTGTGTTGTGCCGTCTTTTTAGAATAAATGTTGTATTTGAAGTGAAAGGACGTGTCGTCTTTATTTCTCCAATACACCACGCATCGGGTAGATTCAGCCTGCATTTTATGAAATGAATTTTATTTGAATTGTGTTCTTAACAGTTGGTGAAAGTTGCAACCTTTTTCTCCCTCATGGCTTTTGAAAATGTCACCCTTTTCTGACTGTGATTCGGAGAGTACGTCCCTTTTAAAAGCTAATTTTTAAAAAATTTATTTGCGGTATAGTAATATAATAATTACATCAATTGTAACTTACACGTAAGTGATAAATATTACATACAGTAATTTCTAAAATATTAATTTTTTAAACAATTATTTGCGGTATATTATTGCAATATGTACTCCAATTGTAAAACTTAAATCTTTAAACAATTCAGTAATTGATAAATAATACAAATTTTAGTTTCTAAATACTGAGTTTTTAAACAATTATTCGTAGTATATTTATGTAATATTTATAACAATCGTACTCACACTTTTAAAGAATTCGGTAAATATTAAATACCATAAATATTAGTTTCTAAAATATTAAATTAAAATATCTAAATAAATAATTTAGATATTTTAACAATACGCAATAATATTAATCAAAAGGTAATTTTAAGGTTTAAAAGACATTTAATTTTTATATTTACCAACATTTCTTTCTTTCTGTGATACACTTTAAAATGTGGAATCGCACAAAATGGAGCATTAGAATCCTTGCAATAAATGCACCATTTTTCAGTGATTACTATAGAAAAATAACTAGATAAACAACTGGATCAGCAAAATCTTTCCTAATTATGTAAAACATTTTACGTTACCTGTATCACTATCTGTTTGCTATCAAAGTAACTAAATTTTGCCAATAAACAGAATTTGTAACACGAATAACGTAGGATAATATACGCGGACGAACTCAATTCGTTAGCGTCCATTGGGGGAAAATTTCGCTGCCCGAGTAAGGTTCGGACGAGCTGAACTCCTCAGTGTCCAGTATGGCACGCTATTCAGTTGATGAGCTGGATTCGTACATAACCATTGAAGAGTTAATTAGCTTTTAAAGGATGAAAAAAATGAAAAACATTCCTTACTATACTTACAAGTGAAGTATAATTCTTTTTAGTAGAATCATAATCACAAAATACATTTTTTGTGATTGTGGCTGTTTATTAATGTCGTACTGAGAAGCAACATGAGGGATATTGGCGACGGACTTCATAATTTTGAATCTCGTTTAACTAACACGTACTGAGCTGGTACATCCCTTTCCAAACATCAGTGTTATGCATGACAGTGCTGGAGTGTTCAGCACTGTTGATGTATGACAGATTTAACATGCATGAACACTGCTACACGACGGGTCTTTAGTGCCATCAAGTCTCGAACCCAAGACTCGACGAAAACTACGCCAGCTGCAAGCCTGCGACCATGACCACTAAGCTACTGCAGCCACAAAATATGTACATTACGTGCTACAAATTTTGAAAAAGATGTGAGACTTTCGGAATATCTTTCTGAGTAAACAAAACTAGAAAATTGGTGTCCTTTTTAAAATAATGAATTATTTTCCTAGATTTCCAAAATGAAATATACATCGCAATAAAATGTTCTGATTGAGAACCATAAAATAAAGTTTTGTTTCCTTTTCATTTACTTTCTGGAAAATCTCTTTAGAAATATTTTTTTACTACAAATTGCACTTACATTTCGATACATTTCGTTAAAAATATATCGCTTCTTTCAGGTAAGAAAAATAATGTTTTTCAAATGTATTAGAATGTTTCATGTTTCGGTGTAAGCATTCATACATTTAGTCTGTTATTCAGTCAGAAAATAAATTGAATCCTGTCACTTATATAGATGTTTCATTAATTTAACAAAGACAATAAGGTATATTAATCAAAACTATTTTGATTCAAATCAATTATGAATTCATTAGTATTACTGAGAAGCTGTAGTTATTTACTTATCGGAACTACATTTGCACGAGTATTAAACGTAAGAACCAGAATTAATAAAATAAGATAATAGTACTTTTATGTACGCCTGAATTGTATTTTTTACCAAATGCTTTTTTCTATATTAGGTAATGGCATAAATGAATAATGCGAGTAATTGTGATTTTAGAGAATTAAAGATACCACGGGGGGTTCTCTTTTAAATTATTTTTGTTCTGTATGAAATAAAATAAAAAAAAACCCTGATCAACTGAAAGCTTTTGACAAAAACAAAACCTTTTTATAATACACATAATAAATAAAGATTATGGTTAAAAGGTATATATATATATATATATATATATATATATATATATATATATATATATATATATATATATATACAATGGTGTAAGAAATTAAGAGAATTTTCATATTTTATCTACGATCTCCAGAACTAATGGACAGATTTTAATAAAATTTGGTGTGAACATAGATTGATATAATACAAACAAGATAAATATTCAACAGTTATAATAGACAGACATGTTTGTGCGTAACACTCATGGGAGTCTGAAGGTCTGAAACAGTGATTGCAGAATACACAAAAGAAATGGGTTAATAGGGGGTATGGTCCCCTCTTACAGCTATACACGCCTTGCAGCGTGATGTCATACAGGAAATAAGGCAGTTTATCAGTGCCTGTGGCAATTGGTCCCACTCATTCACCAACGCTGTTTTCAGTTCCTGGATGGTTCTCGGAGAGGAGTTGCGAGTTGCAATTGTCCAGAGTGTCCCAGACATGCTATACAGGATTGGGTCTGGAGACCTGGCTGGCCAATCCCTCTGGCGAATATCCTCCCCCTCGAGAAATTCGTCGACCAGAAGAGCTCTATGTGGTCTCGCGTTATCGTTCATTAAGATGAACTCGAGGCCCACTGCACCCCGGAAAAGGCGAACATCGGGCTCCAAGACCTCATCCCTATACCTCACACTAGTCACAGAGCCTCTGTCAAAGACGTGGAGAGGTGTGCGGCCATCCAACATGATGCCTGCCCAGACCATTACACCGCCACCGCCATAATTGTCAATTTTGCGGACATTGGATCCCTGGCTCTCTCCATGTGAAAGTACGATATGGAATGTGTCCAGTATCACTTGGAATGTTTATTAATATCAAGGCATTTTTCTGAAAGCTAATATTTTGTCAATAATGGATAGCAAGAGTTAGAAATTATGCATTTATTTTTTTCTGTTACATCTCTGATGTAATATAACGGTTTTCTTTTAGTATTATAATAAATTAATTTTATATGAATGATACAGTACGCAGACGTAGCCATTAAGAATATACTACTTGGATATATTCATTGGAATAACTTTATTTTTAATATCTATATTATGACACTTTTGACAGAAATGAATATATCCAAGTAGTATATTCTTAATGTTTCCTTGTTTAACATTCCAGGTTGTAAGTCGTCAAGAATATTACGCATTACGGCTATGCACTTTAATTGTTAAGAAGAAAAATTCACAGATGCTTAAGAATTTACATTCATGTAAATTTTACATTCTTATTTAAATAATTTTTCATTATTTTTCACGCAGTTAGTAAATTTTCTTTAAATTTCAAAAGATCTCATTGAAGGTTTCGGTTAAAACATATTTACTTTTGCCATGCTGAAGTCATGATTTATAAGACAGTATTCATAACATTAATACAATCTTTTGGGCGCCGGATAAAGAAAAATAAGTTGATAGACAGACTCCGAAATTATGTAGTATTTTATTGAAATTTAAGAAACGAAACTCATAAATAAAAAAAATATTCATTTTAATTTGTTTGCTTTAATAATAATTTAAATTTATATATAATGAATTGAATAATAATTTTTTCTATTTAAATAAAAACAGATATTTTTAATTTAAAGTAATACATAGAAATATTTCATACTAAATATGGTATTAATATTCGTGTGGATAATATTTACTTCATTAATATGAGAAGTAAGAAATACTATCGAAATTATAGTTACCTCAAAACTTGATTGCAAAATAGTTGTATCTTTACTTTTTATCTAAATGAATTTCATTTCTTTAAATTATTTAGTCGTTCAACAGATTTATTTCTTTAAATTGTTAATACATTCAAATGATTTATTTAAAGAAATGGTAAATGAAAATATTTTTATTTAAATTCAATCTTAACTCTAATTTATTTTTAATTAATTTATTGTTAGATTTAAGGCTTTTTTAATTGATACTTGCAAAATATAATGGATGTTAATAAATCTAAAAACATGCATTTTTCTTTGAAATCCAATCGTGAATTTTATAAAGAAGCTACTTTTTAAATTCTTGATAAATATTTTATTAGTTCAAAGATTTAATGAAAGGAAACTTCGTAAGATATCAAAATATTTAATTCATTTTCATATAATTTTTGTCTGAACGACGTAGTTTTTATCTCGAAAAGCAGGTCTTACAAATTGCCTGATTAATACAACGAAAACTCTTTGATGTATTTGTTATTAAATTAATTATAATCCTTATTTGGAGTTTTCAGTTAGTTTAAAGAAGTAAAAAAAAAAAGCATATTCGCTTTTAAGCGATGCAAATTGTTAAGAAAATAAGAAAATAACAGTTTTGTAGCTTAAAAATGGATAGAGGCATACATATTTATTTTATTTTGGGATTTTAGAAATAAATAAGCACATATGTCTGTTTTGATAAATGTTTCAGATGCCAATAAAATTTATTATATCTGTGTTTCATGTTTAAATTGCTAAGAACCCTTAAGAATCTTTATATATCATCATATACATTTTATTTAAAGTCATTCAAACTTCATCTAACTAAACATTCTCTGTTTGATTAAGAATAATAAAAGGAAATACCAAAAGTATTATAATGATTTTCTAAAATAAAAATTGGGAAATAAAATGCATTCGCAGCAGAGAAAAGAAGTAGTTGTTCATGCTTATGTACTGCCTCAAAGCTATTACTATGATAACAGTTGCATACAAACTTTCAATTATTAATACATATTTGATGAACATTTCCCTTTATATATTTCTGCTTATATTTTTATTTTGAAAATAATCTTGCATTTAAAATTATTGAAAATACTCCAGCAACTTTTTTTGATACTTTCTTTTTAATTTTTCAGAAAATGTTGCTTAGTTAAGAATTAACAATAAAATATTTCGAAATCTTTAAGGTTTCTGAGCTTTTCCTTATTGGAGACACCTGCATTTATTTTTAAGAATGATATTACGATAGTGTTTGTAGATATTTGTACTCATACGATCAAATAATTTACAATGCTATTGAGACTTCTGAGATTTTATCCAAATATTTTCATTTGCTGTATTTAACACTACCTTTATTCACTGATAGGAATGTAAATATTCTAACTCAATGTATTTTTTTTTATCTACCTTTTGACATGTTTTCTCCATTTATATATCGACATCAATTGAAGAAATTCTTGAAAATATATTAAAGTTATTTCGAATTTTCACCTACTGTGATTCCGGCGCTGGTATATAAATATTCTTTCGAATTATTTTATCTTTATCATTCTTCTTAACACGTTTTAGATAGTCAAAAGATTTTCATATAGAGGAGAATTGCCATTACGTTTCGTATTTCTCCTGTTTTATTATACTTTCTATTCCATTTCCATCGTTCAAAGTACATTTTTGTTCCTTTTCATAAAAGAAAATGACAAAATTATTGATTTTTGTTTTTTTTATAAAAGTAATAAAGTGTTAATAAAGAAATTCAATTTTTTTTTGTGATGTATCATATAAAACTTTTATATTTTATTTCATTATTTACGGATAATGATGTTTTGCTAAATATTTGATGAAAATATTACATTTTCAATTCTTAATATTTTCATCATAACTTAAGAGCTTAAGAAAAAATAATTCGAGATAAAGACCAACGTTTTTAAAAACAACGTTCTTATATGGTAGCAAAATTTATTAAAAAAATATTGAAATATTAGTTAAAACTTGTCAAAAATGTCTAAATACTGCATTGTTCGGCGAGGAAGAACGATTCCCAAGGTTTCAGAGCTCTAGCTTGATGAGAAGTTGGTAATTTAACGATCGAAAATTTGATGAAACACTGATACACACACAGACAAACACACATCAAGTGAAATACATAAAAACGTTAAAACTAACTAAAATTAACCAATTCATCCGGTAAATTATAATATATAAACTTATATGTCTGATTGATTTGGATTAAACTCTGGTAAAAATCTCCTTAAATTTAACTCAAGTGCAGAATAATGTGCTTTTAAGGATGAATTTAATTCCTCCATTCTTAGGTAACCGTTATCTACTTAAAATTTTTCTAAATTATACTTCGTTTGGAGTTCCTTTTCTTTTAATTCGTGTTCAGCTAATTGTAATCTTTGTTCCAATTCTACCCCTTCTAACCTCAATTTTTCCGCTCTTCTATATTCTTGTTCCGCTTTTCTATTTGCAGTAATATTCTAAAGCATATTTTTTAGGAATTCCTCATCATATCCTTCACAATCAGTGATAGCCACTTTTATTTGAAAAATTGTCATTTCTGACGTTACATTTATCCCTAATTCTTTTGCGATACTTAGCCTATCTTGCTTTTTCTCCTGTCTGAAAAATGCCCTTTTTCAACACTAACAATGTATATATATATATATATATATATATATATATGTAAGTTTATATGTAGTACAAATACTACAAACAATTTTTTCTATTCTCTAGAAACGACACAAAAAAAAATGTTCCCATACAAGAATAAATACTAATGTATCTTAAGAAATTGCCTACGAATTTTAAAACAAATACTCCACTTAAGTTGTAAATACCACTCAAGAAATATAAGAAGTACTCCCCTTTTTGAAGCACTCTTGTGACTTCATACTCTCTAAATAGATACCTGGTGGGTCACACTATTTCAGTGATACAACTAACACGCTATTTCACTTAACATTAATCAGTGACACTTCGATGAAATACTTTTTTCCGACTCCGGATGAGTTGCCTCTACGGATGCTTTTTCCGACAACGCCCGTATTCCGGTCAGTTTCTGACCACACAAAACGAATCTATTGGAATCTTTTGCTCCTGACGAGCCGTGTTTTTCTCCTCCCCTTCGCAGAGGGAAAGAAGATGCGAAGGAAAAAAAGTTCTTCGGTAGTGGGTCCTTCGTTGATGGGTTGAACCTTACTCTCCGTGATGAAAGCCAGTTCCTACACACAATACTTCTGTCACAGTTCTGTATATTTAAGAGAATGATCCGAACCGCTGCCACCGATAATTAACCACTGTTCCCTTTTGAAGATAATTTATTAGGTTATTAAGAAATAGGTACATTCTGATTTTAAGTTAAAAATATTTAATATTATTATGTACAGCTAATTTACAGAAGTATGTGACAGGAGGTACCAAGGCATCCGTCTGGATGGGGAACCAGGCAGGGACTTACGCTCTTTGAAGTCCATCGTCTTCCAATGGCTTCTCGTCAACGAATCTCTCTAATCCTTCACAAGCTGCTGAAATAGTTACGATCCCCAACTGTTGACGTCTTGGACATCAGGTGTCGCTCGGGCAGTCGAAATGCATGAGTGTCAAAGTTGGCAGATCGGGCAACAAACATTAAAGAAGGCCGAGTAATGTGGATATGTCACAGACTTTACACTACTTCGATGCAAATCGTTGATGGAGAAAATGCATTTTATTTTTTAATCTTATGATTTCAGGCGATTTAATCTGTTTTCACTGAATTCTAAAATGGTTAAATTAATCTATCAAAATATTGATAATTCGATAAATAGTCTCGAGAAAAGCTGCATTGGCTTAGGAGATTTCCAACTAAAAATATACGATATGTTGCGGAGGATAGCTTAGATATAATAAATTGAGAAAAAAAGAAAGGACAGTGACACCTATGTGCGTGAAAATTGGTTCACTGCAGACCATGACCATATTACATACGCTCACCTCTCTCGTCTAAGGTTAAATTCGATCTAACACCGGCACGGCGGGAAGGAACGACAGTCGCGCGGTACGCGCAGAATCGCGCCTAGCCAAAACCGTACCGAACATCCTGCCCGGCGTTGAAATATGAACAATATTTCAAGTACAAAAACATTTGTCGTAAAAATATATCCAAAGAAAAAATTAAAATTGTACCAAAGCTGTATGTAATAAATGAGAGAATGTATGAAACATACATTTCTAAATACAATTACAAATGTGAAACAAATTTTTACAATTATCATTATGTAATATTTTTGGGAACATAATAAAGTTACCCTTAATAAGAGTTCCCAAATCCATAAATCTTTTTCCTTGATATATCCAATTACGTAGGTATCAATTAACTAATCAACTTCTAAATATTAAGTAATTATTAAATACATACAATAAGACAAACAAATTAAAGAATTATTTAAAAAAAATACGAAAGGTAAATATAAATATTCAATATGTACTTTGATGTAAAAATTCGTAAAATAATAAAGTAGTACTTTCAAATAAATCTAGTAACCAAATCTCAAATATTAACAAATTATAAAACGTTGCAAACCAAGTTGAAGAATTAAGTAAAATAAAAGATAAAGATAAATATATTAAAATTGAAAGGGATAAGTTTACTATCAAAGTAAACATAAAAATGATATATGATTCAAGTCAGTCTTTAAATATCAAATGTCAGCTAAATCTTAAATACAATGCAAAACAAAATAAAGCATTAAGTAAGGTTTAAATAATGAAAGTTAAATGCATTAATCTTCAAAGGATACTTTTCTGCAGAAGGAATCATGAAAAATAATTAGAAATTTCAAAAATCCATTTTTTTCTTTGAGTTTTTAAAGTTCATAAACAAGAAAAAGAGTAAATTTCTAATGGATTCAAATGTTGAAAATTTTATTTTAAAAGTCCAGTGTAATAGGAAAGTTCCACATAATCTTTTTTTAGAAACTTTGGATCTTTCCACCACATTTCATCAGCTGCTTGAACAACCAGTCCTCCAAATCTTACATTCGTTGGGTTGGTTTCGGAACGCACATGACCCCAGTAAAAGGTTTTCGAAAAATGTTGCAATGGATAGGACCTTATATGACACTTTTTAGAATATGATTTAGTAACTTATCTATCTTTAATAATCGGAAAAATAATTTTGAAAGGAGAATGATCTTTTTTTGGTTTATAGATTTCTGAATGTACAAGATTTATTCCCTCTGGAATTCTCAATAAAGAAACATTTAAACTTTTATGTGGCATAAAATTCGTAATTTTAGACACAATAAGTAGCTCATTGTCGAAGTTGAAATCGTTACTGATGTTTGACAGTTGAAAAGCACTTTGTGATTTCATATTTAGTGAAAAATCATTTAAACCACTGATAAGAATAAGAATAATTTCCTTTATTATCCTAAAGCCTTTGCGACATTTGTAGTAATAAAATTTGGCTGTGCAGCTCTATCCAAAATAGCTCGCATTTTTATTTTTTTATTTTGAGAGTCTCGTAAATATACTATTGTAGTATTTATCCATTCGTATTTCTTATTTCCTTCTGCAAACAATGTTGAAAGAGAAGGAAGGGACCGAACTTTACTTTCAGTTTTGTCTCCTGACCTGTTATCCATATCCGGTAACCTTGTTGACATTGACTTGCCTCTCCGAGGCATTTTTTCTCTTTAAATTTCGACATCGATAAATAGGATGATTGTTTTTACAAATTACACATATATATACCTAAAATTTATAAGAAAGTCTTGTGATTGATTGAAATTATTTGTTTGATATGGTGGCTCAGCATGCGAAACGGAGGACAGCTCAGATATGATAAATTGCGAAAAAAAGAGTGGACTGTATTTAGTTTTAATAAAACAAAGTTTATTACTTCAGATACCAATGTGCATGAAAATTGCTATACTGTAGAACATGATCATATTACTAAGATGACCAATCGTCTTCCTTTCAGGGAGGACAGTTCTCTTTTTAAAGGTTCTGTCCTCTCTTGAAAAGTGTCCTCCTTTTCAGTATTTTTAAACTAATCTGTTAATCTCTCTATTCAGAGATGCCACGTCCAACTGTTACGCAAATGCTGAATTCAAAATCTTTTTAGGATATTCAAATTTAGATGCTCGCTCCAACACCTGCTATAGTGCGTGTTTTATAATGAACTGAACCTCTCCGTTCATGTTTCTTAAGTTTAGACAAATATCTAAAAATTCTAGAATCTTTTATTTAGTTATTAATTATCGGAGATGTCAATATATTTTGCACATATTCAAGCATCTATTTTCCACAAAACGACTCAAAAGATTGAAGCAGAACATATATCAGCTACAGAAATTAGTCTTATTTTAATCGATTTTGTTCAAAATAAATCCGGTTTAGAAGAAAAATATATTTCTTTAAGAATAAGAGAAAAATTGTCAAACTTAGAGGAATCAAATCCGAGCATAACGGAAAAGTGTACCAAAGAAGTGCAGTATTTTTATCAAACATCTTTCCAATATGTCAAATAATTGTCTGAAACAAATGTCACAGGAAATAACAGTTTTCATTGGTGTTTTCTGACTTCATCGCAAGTAAAATTGGCAAATATTGAAAATTGTGTTGAGTTTTTATCGAAAGGAATGCCTGATATTAAAATAGATGACAATTGTTTGTTGGAAGAAATTAGAAGATTGAATGTATATTTAAATTTTGATAAATTAGAACAATGAGAAAAGAAATATGCAGAAATTGACATAAGATTGGACGAAATATTTAACCATTTCAAAAATAAACACATTACATATGTAAATTTAGTTATTCTTGTTGAATTTACATTTACTGCACTGAAACTAATGCAGCAGTTGAAAGTGTTTTTTCAATTGGTAATGATTTTTGGACAAGTGAGAGATCAAGATTCAATGTTGATATTTTAACTGCAGCACTTACTGTAAAGTTCAACATGAAAGATATTTCTTGCTCCGAAATTCGCGATATATTGTTAGACAATGATATATTGACACAAAATATTCATTCTATGAAAAAAAGATACTCGTTTAATTAAATAATTAAAAGGGATGTGAGCATAATTAGTGTATTTGTGTTTGAATCAATAAAATGTTTCATTTATTTGCGCTATACTATTTTCTTAAATATTTTCGACCGCCTTTTCATTGTAAAAAAATTGGTCTCCTTAGCAATGAGGAACTTTTATGAGAGACTTCAGAAATGCATAGACAGTAAATGTCGGCATTCAGACGATATCATTTTCAAAAAGAAGTGAAGGTGAATATTAAAAATAAAAGGGTAAATATTGGTCTTAAAAACTGTGAAATAAGATTTTGAATAACAAGTATCATTCTTTATATATTTCAGTTTGAAATTGGGGAGTTATTTCTGAAAAATCCTGTATTATGTAAAGGAATTAGGATATCTCTATATATGATTATAATTTTTTTAATGTACCAATTTTATATTTGGGAAGTCCAACGACCTGCTGTAAACACATAGTTGTCTTATTGTAACAATTACCCCATTATAAACAGTAAAGAGTATTCTTTTCAACAAAATTTCCACTGTTCCTGATTGTGCGCAGTATCATTGTTTGAAACGTCGCCTCATTGTTTCTTAACTGCAACAGCAGAGCTGATTTTGGTTATTGGTGTTATAATTTTCATGCGATAAAGTGAGAATATAATACTGCGCTACTTTTTGCTAACTTGAAAGTTTTCTTTTGGGTATTTTTTATTTCGTATTTTGCGATGTTTGAAGATGGTATCCTGGCTTAAAGCCAAGTTGTAAGTTTTTTTCTCATCCGTAAAACGTTCATTTCTTTTACCATACACGGAAAGTTTTCAATAAAAATGCTTAATTTATACTCATATCTAAAAGAACTAAGCAAATAATTCATAAAACTGTACAACCAGGGAAAAAGTAAGAATATACAGAAAAAAAATTACATGTCTCAATTTTTGAATATTTAATTCGTGCATTTGCTATTGATGGTAGATCAAAGTTTAATTTGCTTATATTTCAGTTGCATTCTAATAGTCAATTGCCCTTCAAAATTTGGAATTTAAGGACATAGTTAACTTCGAAAAATATTGCCAAATTTGGCGAAAACAAGTCGCGGGAAATGTCGCCAATTTGGCAAATATCTTATGGAATAATCTGTCTGAAATTTAATATTTAACTCAATCATAAACTCTGTATTAATTATTAATATTCGTACAGTTG
>BMAW01123852.1:0-34180 GCA_019974015.1 Nephila pilipes
AGCAATGGCTCTCACTTCCTATTGAACTGATAGACCGCATAATTGAAAGCATCACACATCGCTGTTTGTGCTGTATTGCTTCTAGAGGCAATCGTATTCCATATTAAAGGTACTTTTTCTATTGCAAACCGATACTTCCAATTTGTTTATTTTATACATGTGCTAATTTCTATACTACTATTAATGTCTGATAATTTCTTTTTATGTTGTTTAATACCTTACTATGTGTTGTATATTGTGGGTAAGTTTCATAAAATTCCATGTGTAATTTCTTGAGTTATCGCGATTTTTGTGAATTTTCCTTAATTTATGATAACCAGTGTACTTTCGAATGTAATTAATTAAATATTGCGATGCTAATAATATTTCAAATACATTATTGATTCAATTATATAAAAAAATAAATTTTTTCAAATATCTGAGATTTTTTACAATAGTTTCCAAGCAGAATGCTATATGCACAAGTTAAAAGAAAACATTTTGATACATAGGAATTATATACTACATTCAAAACACATTGTTTATAATATTACAAAAATTGGTTTCTTATTCGGCTTTACAATTAAGAAACTGTCACTAATTTTATTTAAAAAAAAACATTGGTTATGGTGGAATTTCCTCGTAATACGTAACACTTTACTCTTTGCTTATTAAAATTGTTGTTATCATATTAATCCCTAAGACTTGAAAAAATTCTGCATGCAAACATGTCTTTGGAGGTGTTCCGCAGTCTCATGGGATAAATAGAAAAATGTATAAATATTTGCTTACCTTTTGAGTACACAACTCTACTTTTTACGTGAAGATTAACGTGCATAAGTGTTTTATTTAACAATATGTACATACTGTGAATTTTTTAACAAATGGAATAAAATTTAATTAAAAAATATTTCAAAATTAATGAACATGGATAGCTTTAAAAGCAATAATAAAACAACACTTTGTGATTTTCTTAATCATGTGGTCTCATGCATGCTGTGTGGATGAGTTGTCAGTGTCAATAAATCATGAGTGGCGTTGTTTCCATAAAGTCTTGTGGAGTCCTAATGTGACTATTGCCGTAATACAAGAGTGGTCATAGTGGTGTGCTCGAGGGCAGAGGTGCTTCTAGAATCTTTTATTCTAATCCTGATGTCATTAAAAACCCATCGTGTTGTGGAGGAAGGTTCGAGAGTTAAATTATTTCCATTGCTGTGGTGCGGAGGATTAAAAGTGAAGGTACCATTTCATGTATCATCCTCATTGCTTGACTAAAGTTCATTATTTATCTTTTACTTGACCAAGAACCCTCGTATTGGTTTTAAGGACTACGTTAAAACAGTTACTCTCTCTATCAGGTTCATGAAACAATACTTTTTATACTTGAATGATTTTAAGAGTTGAATATACCTGGACATTTTCTTATTGTTCTTTTAGATGAACTTTTTAAGAAGCATTAAAACTGCTTGTATCATTTCACTCTGAAATGACTTACAATGTAAATATTATAATTGTGACTGGCTTTCTTTCCTTCGATGCGTTGATTGGAGCCTTCTTTTACCGTGATGTTGCATATCAGACTTTTAGAAGTTCCAAAACTTTAAGAGGTAAATTTTTGGAACTTTTCGACGTAATTCATTATTTAAAACTTTTTCTTAAAATAAGCTTTTAAATGGACATGCAAAGCAAACACATTTTGGGATGTGAATGTGTGTTTCAGTTTATTTTACTTAATAAGCCGCATTAATTTTTTTAAATGTTGGGATGAATTAGTAGGAAGTTTGAAAAGTTGAAGATAAAAGTATAAATTTGGCAATCTCGAAAGTTTGCCCAAAGTCGATTGGTTCGGTTCTACAGTTTTCGGAGAGAGCCTGAAATCTGAACATTAATATTTACAATGATGAACGTCAAATACTAACTATTATTTTAGAGAAATCTGACTTAATATTGTTTCGAATATGTAGGTTCATCACTGGCAGAAGATGGTAAACTTGAAATACAGAAATACTTTTAAAGCAAGCCAAATGAAAAAAGAGGGTTGTTGGAATAAAGAAAAGGGTAATTATATCAATCTGTAGCATTTTAATAAGTAAGTTTCAAAATTAGATTTTATAATTCAATGTTAAAATTTGAATGCATTTTACTCAGTTTCAGTTTCTTTTCCATTTGAGCACTGGACATTTAAAAAAGTACAGTACTTAGACACTTAAAATTTGTACGTACAGTAAGAACAATACACTCTTTTTTCTCTCTCTCTCTCTCTCTATATATATATATTTATATATATAGCTTTCTTTTAAATAGTACTATTGAATTAAAGTTATAAAGTTAAAGGAACATAAAGATAATTTCAGTTTCACAGAACTATTTTATTTTATAGGAGGGAGAGAGAGACCATTTCCACACAGCGGGAATTACACAACTCCGCCGTCGGATACAGTTTATGACAGTATGAGTATAACACCAGGAAAGCAAGAAGAGCATAAGAGGAGAGAGAATTTTTCGCTGTGTTTTGCTTTTTATGTGAGGGAAATTTCACTTTAAATGTAGAGACTACATGATCTGGATGGAGGGACATCAAGGGAATCTAAGTATAGACTTAAACTCTGGTAGGGATCATCCCTACAGGTCTGTACCGTGGGAGAATGCTGATTTTCCAGATTTTAAGACCGCGTGATTTAATAAATAAAAAAGGAATTGCATCAGGAATTAAGAAAGAACATTTTCTTTTATAGGAGAGGATGGGCAAATTAAGGAAATTAAATGATTACGGTGAGAAGTTAATAGGAATTAGGTTATATATATATATTTAAGTGCGTGTGATTCCCCAAGTTAAAGTTAAAAAGGATTGGTAGCAAGAAATAAGAAGAAACGGTTAACGTTTAAGTGAGAGAATGGGAAAAATTATGAAAATTAAATTATTTATCTAAGAAACTATTAAAATTAAATTATTAAATCATTGCATGTAATTATTATTTTAAAAAAGAAATGAAATATTTAATATTTTTGAAATTTTTAAAATTTGAAATGTTTTATTTTTGTAAAAATATATTTGAAATGTTTTATTTTTGTAAAAATATATTTGAAACATTTCTTTTGTCTGTAATAGGAAAACATTAAACAAGGTATATTTGACTTTAAAAATAAACTTATTGCATGTGATTAGAACAATTTGTGTACAAAACATTTTGCGTGCATCGATACCTACTCAAATTTCCTAAAAGAAATTTTATTATATTAATAGGCTTATTAAAATAATCATATAATAAATTAAGAATATATTTTAATTATTTTACGTGTTTTGGAAAATTTATTCCTATGTAAAGTATGTTTAAAAAAATCAAAGTAATTTATTCTAAAATCAATGTATTATT
The DNA here is from genome assembly GCA_019974015.1 of Nephila pilipes. Taxonomy (NCBI): domain Eukaryota; kingdom Metazoa; phylum Arthropoda; class Arachnida; order Araneae; family Nephilidae; genus Nephila; species Nephila pilipes. The sequence continues at coordinate 3,354 of BMAW01123852.1, forward strand.
GCTAGTCAAAAATACTGTCCAATTTCAGCAGTCGAGATAAATTTAACATTTAACCCTTAAAGACGTACATACTAGCTACGTGTTAAAGTACAGAATTTTTTTTTTAAATATCTGTGTCATTTTTTTAAAATTTAAATCATTGTAATATTATATAATAAAATTTTGTTGAATGTGTTCGTAAATTATAAAAAAAGGGACAGAAACTTTTTTTTGTCTGAAAACTCTCTTTTTTCAGTTTTTCTGTGTAATATAGAATGAGATTCGGGTGTCGTATGCGTCTAAATTTTAACGATTAAATGTTAGATCACGGATCTTTTCCGAAATCTTTCATTTTAGATTTTCTCCCCTATTCTCACAGCTGAATAGATCATTGTTTTCTGAGACAAAAATATATATACACTCAAATGCATACTTCTTAATGTGATAATACACTGAACTACACTAAAGAGCCAAAACATTATGACCACCCCTACATTTTGCAATGAACTCGCCTGGATGACGTGGAAGGAGCGTGATCAGGTGGAAGTGGTATTTAACTGCTGCTGGAGAGTCTGAAGAATCATTCTTTCACTTACTTCTGTGTGTGATGGGAAAGGCTGCGGATCTAAGCGACTCTGATAGAGGGCAGATTGTAATGGCTCGGAACTATTTCCGAAACTGCACGACTCGTGGGTTCGCGATCTACAGTTGTCAGTACTTATGCAAAGTGGATGAATTACGGTGAAACCAGCAGTAGACGACATGGTGTTGGACGTCCACACGCTATCAAAGAAAAAGGTCGTCGGAGACTGTCTCACATGGTGAAGCAAAACCGGAGCCAGACAGTGGCTCATCTTACAGCCCAATACAATGCAGGGCCAAGTAGAATAGTATCGGAGCACACTGTTGGATATGGGGCTACGCAGCAAACGTCCCACTCGTGTGCCTTTTCTGACCAAGCGTCATCACCAACTGCGCGTGCGCTGGGCCCGGGAACATCGTGACTGGTCCATGGATCAGTGGGAGAGAGTTGCCTGGTCAGATGAATCACAGTTTGTCATTCATCACACCGATGGCCGTGTCAGAATACGCCGTCTTCCAGGCGAACAGTTGCTCCCTCAATGTACAGTAGGTCATACACAGGCCGGTGGTGGCGGTATTATGCTTTGGGGGACGTTCTCTTGGGCCTCTCTGGGACCCGTGGTTGTGGTAGAATAGACCATGAATGCTACAGGGTATCTGAACATCATTGCGGACCAGTTGCACCCTTACATGGCTTCTGTTTTTCCAGCTGGAAATGGAATGTTCCAACAGGACAACGCCCCGTGTCATAAGGCTAAAATTGTGTTGGAGTGGCTCCAGGAACATGATGCTGAATTCCAGTTAATGTCCTGGCCGCCTAACTCACCGGATAACAATCCGATAGAGCACATTTGGGATGTCATGGGACGGCAGCTCAGAGTTCAAAGACCACCTATTCGCAATATCTCGGATTTGCGTGACCGTTGCTTAAACATCTGGTACAATCTGTCTCCGGTCATCTACCAAGGACTTGTGGCATCCATGCTAAGGCGGGTTAAAGCTGTGTTGCGCGCCAAAGGTGGGCCAACTCGTTATTGACAGGTGGTCATAATGTTTTGGCTCTTGACTGTAGTATTTCATTGAAATAATTATTCTTATCTGAATTTCCACTAATTCCGGTTACTTCTTCAACGGAACCTTCGTCAGACCTTCAACTGGAAGTGAATGATCTGCAAAATTATTTACTAACAATGATGTTTTAAGAAATGGCTCTAATCCACTATTCCAACGTCATAAATATTGTTCGGGAGATAAAAATGGTCAGATAAAATCGTATACTCTAGTATTTATATGTGTATTTGAGAGAAAACTACTCTCTCTATATCCGCCATGAGACTTTTCCAATCCTACCGGTAATCCTGTGATTTTATGCAGGGAGACAAGTCATAGAAGATTATTTTATGGCTTCCACTTCTCTGGAACAATACCCCTCAGGGGCTTACCTACTTCAGGTAAGTACGGGCTTCACGAACCCGAGGGACCTGAGTGATCTATTCCTTTCCAATGGGGTTTACTGTCTTTGGTAAACACGGGTGACGCACCCCCGGGATGCTCTAGCGATCCTCTCTTATTTTCGATTCTCCTTGTCAAATTTGCATCTTTTTTTCCCTTTCTTCCTCTCAGGGGCTCATCTTCGGGTGAGTACGGGAGGCCACGTACCCGAGATACCCGAGTGGAAAATAACATCTGAAAAGAAAGACAAAAAAAATCTATGTTTGGTTAAATATTTATTTGCAGATTTCCAGTGTAGTTCTTTTTATTTCTATTTGGGGTTGATTTTGCGGTTATTTTGTGTTCGTTATCTTTTGTTCTTTACTTTCTGTATTTTCATTAATGTTTATTCTCTTGGGAATTTAAAAATAAAAAATTTCATTTAGTAACATCAATGTCAGTCCAAGTTATTATTTGACCTGACCCGCATGTTTGCCGTGTGCGGTGACCCGTGCCGGCGGAAAGTGGAGTCTGGGGATCCTGTTGCGTTCCCTTTGGCCCATGCTTCTCCGTAGACGGGGGGCAGGAGTGAGCCCGCTCCTGTCAATCGGCTGGTGATCGCTTCGGAGGGGTTCTTCTCGAACCCCAACGACGTTGCTATAGGGTTAGTGTTGCAGTTAGGGGTGCCTCGGGTGAACCGACGGATCCTCACCCCGAAGCTGTAATACTATACTCCAGTGCCACCTCTGGGGTAAGTGCCGTGCCTGGCAACTGCCAGATGTCCGGCGGACTGCCTCCCCTTGTTGGAATCCTATGGTGGGTGGAGGTGCACTGAAGTGAACACAAAAAACTACATATGGATCCCAAACCCTCGTGCCTTGACGGAGGCCCAGTTCCGTCAACCTCTTCTCCCATTGTGGAGCAACAATTGTCAGATACCAATAACGCTAGGTTTTTCATCATGAAAAAAAGTGACTATTTTTCCAACGTTTCACCGTTTTTAATCGAGAAGGCTATAACGGCCAGTGTAGGGTCTGTGAAGACAATTCGCAAGATGCGCTCCGGGGATTTATTTCTGGAAGTGTCGTCTGCGAAGCAAGCTTCCGCCCTTATGAATCTGCGCCAATTAGCTAATTTTGAAGTGACTGTAGCACTTCATCGTAGTCTAAACTTTTCACGTGGGGTTATATCAGCCGTGGATTTGTTGAATGTGTCGAACGAGGAATTTCCTGAAAACATGCAAGACCAGAAGGTCTGTGAGGTTCGGCGTATAACAATTCGTCGGGATGGAAAGGTGCTTCCTACCAAGCACCTCATTCTGACGTTTTCGACGCCAGAACTGCCACAGCCTGTTAAGGCTGCTTACCTTCAATGTCCCATTCGACCATATATTCCGAATCCGTTGCGCTGTTTCCAGTGTCAACGTTATGGACACTCAAAAAACAACTGTCGTGGTCAAGCCACGTGTGCTCGCCCACTGTGCACAGGCTGGACACGAAATTACAGACTGCGTGTTGAAGGAACGATGTGTCAACTGCAATAGTGACCATCCTTCTTATTCTCGATCGTGCCCCACTTGGAACTTGGAAAAAGAGATCACGGCTGTAAAGATAAAGAATAGTATATCATATCCAGAGGCTAGGCGTATTGTTTCACAACGAACGCCTACCCCTGGAGTCTCATATGCATCTAAGATTAAAAAAACATTTAAATCTTGCACTACTCAGACTGACTCTGACCTTAACCAACCCAATTCAGCTGCAATATGTTCTTCTAAAAGTGAAACAACCAACAGTAAAAGTGGAATTAAATCTCCTAGGAAAAATAAACACGCCCAGCTGAGAGAGGCTAAGGGGGATGGGCGGAAAAAACCACTCAAAATAAAGAAAACAGATACCAGCGTAGGATCTGCATCCAACTGCTGATGATTACACCATGTTAGTAGACATGGAGTCGGGAGAACCGACCACTAGTGTGATTGGTTAATGGATACTTTTGTTTCCTGGAACTGCCGCGGTTTACGACCCAGACTAGAGGATCTCAAATCCATTATATCTACGCACCAACCTGTCTGTGTTGCTCTTCAGGAAACTTTTCTGAAGAGTAATATGACAACCCGAGTGCGTGGATATAATTGAGTACGACTGGATGTTGATGCAGCATCTTCTTCGGGAGGTGTTTGCATCCTGACATCTCAGAACAGTCCTCACAACGTCGTTACGCTGACCACATCGTTGCAGGCTGTGCGGATCCATACCCGCACATTAATCATAGTCTGCTTCATTTATCTGCCACCTAACGATGTTGTGTCTCAAGCGGATTTGAATCACTTAGTCAATCAGCTACCAACTCCCTTCCTTCTGCTAGGTGACTTTAACGGACGCAGCCCTCAGTGGGGGTATGATGGTACAAATTCTCGTGGTTGGCAGATCGAGCAGTTGATCTCTGATCATAGTCTCTGTCTGCTGAACACCGACGAGAAAACGTATTTCCATGCTCCCACTAGGACATTTCATTCCATTGATCTAGCCATTTGTTCACCAACACTGCCACCGTCGCTGAATTTAGAGGTTATAAATAATTTAAACAAAAGTGATCATTTCCCTCTCCTAGTCTCCCAGGTTCATGGTAGTGGGGTGCGTTTTCGCCCCCCCCCACTTACCGCTTCAACCGGGCTGATTGGGATTTATTCACACGGTTAGCAGTTATTACCGGTGCAATGGTTCAAGAACAAGATTTAAATAGCTCTGTCCGACATGTCACTACCTCTATCGTGGACGTTGCTGGTGCAGCGATACCGAAGAGTACAAATTCAAAGCGGAAGATGAGTAAACCATGATGGAACACGGATTGCCAATCATCCTACAGGGAACAAAAGAAACTGTGGGGTATCTTCAGACGATATCCCACAACCGAAAACCTCGTAGCTTTTAAAAGGGCAAGGGCGATTACACGCAGAGTAAGGCGACATAGTCAGAGAGAATCTTGGATCAGGTATGTCTCTTCCATCACATCGTCTACCACAAGTCAACAGTTATGGAGAAAGGTAAAAGCTGCAAACTTCCTGTATCGGGAATTTTCCATCCCGATACTGGAAACTGCAAAGGCTGTGCATTCTTCACCTGTCGAAGTGGCCAATATCATTGGCCATTCTTTTGCTAGTGTGTCAAGCTCCGATTCATATAGCGCTACATTTTCAGCGACTAAGAATCGTACTGAGCAGACGTCTATCAATTTCAGGTGTCGGCAACCACTCCCTTATAACTGTGACTTTGACATGTGGGAATTGAGAAAGGCTCTGTCATTGGCTTACAATATCAGTCCAGTTTCTGATGGTATAACATACGATATGCTTCGCCACTTGAGCGAGGATTCACTTGTCAGTCTCCTTTACCTATTTAACCGAATATGGAGGGAGCATGTAATTCCTAGCCAGTGGCAGGAAGCAATCGTTATTCCTATTCTGAAGCTTGATAAGGATCCAAAGACTATAGACCAATCACTCTGACGAGTTGCCTTTGTAAGACCCTGGAACTTATGGTCAATGCCCGTCTCGTTTATCAATTGGAAAAGAATCGATGCATTCCTGCGTTTCAGAGTGGCTTCCGTAAAGGAAGATCCACGATAGATAACATCTTACAACTCGAGAGTCAGATTCGTACGGAGGAATCATTTGGTTTCTGTTTTCTTTGATATCGAAAAGGCATATGACCGTACGTGGCGCTATGGGATTTTACAAACTTTACATTCTTATAAATTGAGATTCAATTTGCCTCTTTTTATTCAGATGTTTTTATCTTTAAGAACTTTTAAAGTACGTGTCGGAAATATTTTATCATCTTCTTTTACTCAATTTGAAGGAGTTCCTCAGGGAAGTATTTTAAGTCCGACTCTTTTCATTTGTCACCTGTCTCCAATTCTTTTAAAACTTCAGCCATCTGTTCACGGATCATTGTATGTCGACGATCTGCAGATTTCCTGCGAAGGATCGTCCATGCATCTAATCGAGCGGCGACTTCAGAATGCAGTTAATAATTTGGTTACTTGGTGTGACGCGAATGGGCATAGTATTTCTCCCAGTAAGAGTAGTTGCGTGCATTTTTGTAGGAAACGGGGTCTCCATCCCGATCCTGACATTCGCATCCGTAATACGTCTATTCCGGTCGTCCCTGACGTCCGCTTCCTCGGAGTAATTTTCGACCGCAAACACACTTTCCTTCCGCACATTTTACATCTGCGGAAGAAGTGTGAGAAATCCCTCAATATCTTGAAGGTGTTGTCAAACACCTCTTGGGGAGCGGATCGAATTTCTTTACTCCAAGTGTATCAGTCGGTTATTCTGTCTCGGATCGACTACGGATGTATCATCTACGGATCTGCTTGCAAAACTACCTTGCGGAAGCTTGACCCAATCCACCATAATGCTCTGAGAATCTGCTGTGGTGCGTTTCGAACGTCACCTGTGCAGAGTCTCTATGTCCTTTGTAACCAATTACCTTTGAACTTGCGGCGTAAGAAATTGTCACTCAATTATTTTTATCGCATGTCTTCCGTTAAATTTCATTTAATTCAAACTGTTAATATCAGTACTTCTTTACGGAGACTTTACGAAGCTCGACCTTCTTTCATGCGTCCTTTCTCTGAGAGGGTGAAAGAAATCATCAAGGAACTCAGCCTACATGACTTAGTTGTTCAACAGCGAAGTTTTATTAAATTTCCTCCTTGGAATATCCCAAGGTTTCTTTACCATAATCCCTTTGCCTCATACAGCAAGAGCACCACATGTCCAATTATTTTCCAACGTCTCTTTGCTTTCCATCGGAGTCAGTACGCGGATTTTATTCCGATCTACACGGACGGATCGAAAGGAACTGGCTATGTCGGCTGTGGTGTCGTTTCGAACGACATCAGGCACAGTTACCGGCTCGACTCTTCCTGCAGTATATACACTACCGAAGCTGTCGCCATTTACTGTGCCCTTAAATTAGTCGAAAAATCTAGTTCCCGGAAGTTCGTCCTTTATACTGATAGCAGGAGCGTCCTGGAAACATTGGTCAATCTGGACGATCGCAGTCATCCTACTGTGGTTGACATTGCAGACATTGTTTGTAGTCTGTATAGTAGGGGTTATGTTATTAAATTCTGTTGAATACCTAATCATGTAGGTATTTTAGGCAATGAACAAGCGGACTCAGCTACATGTTCGGCGACGATTCCTCAGCAGCTCGCAGTTCCACTTGAGGACATATGTCGTCACATTTTAAATTCCATTAATCAGGCATGGCAGGAATATTGGAATCTTCAACTCAATAACAAGCTACACTCAGTGAAGCCGATCAGTGGAGAATGGCCTGTTTGTCCAATGCGAAGAGCGGATGTCAGATTGACTCGCCTTCGCATTGGACACACTCGATTTACATGTAGACATCTTTTATTTGGGGAGGGTGTTCCCGAGTGTCCTTCCTGCCGTGTCCCTTACACGATTCATCACATTTTAATTAACTATGTGTCCCGTTTTTAATGATCATCGCCGTATTTTTTTTCAGTCATCTGTTTTAAACCTATCTGACTTGGTGGGGGAAACCCCACACCATAACTTATTTGGTTTTTTAAGACATATTGGCCTTTTACACCATATTTAATTTTTAACCTTTTATCTTTTATGTGTGTTTTTGTGTTGGTCTCTTGTTTTTAATGCCATTAATTTCTAATCGATTTTAACAAATGTTTGGCGCAGCATAGCCTACTTTGGCTCTTGCGCCATAAAACCTCACATTCACTCACTCACTACTAAGCAATGCATATCGATGATCTATACCTGAATTCAGTAAACCACGATCAACAGGCTAACATTTTTTTCCATGAACAAATCACAGCCGGAATAATTTTTACAGCATTTTTTTGGATTTTTATGCATGTGCTAAAGATATATTTCCATACATTTTTTTATAATTCATTTGACTGTACAATTGAGCAACCTCCGTCAGACCTTGAAAAGGAAGTTGATGATCTGTAAAATTATATGGTAACAATCATGTTTCAAAATATGGCTCAAATTCGACTCATTGTCGGCCTAAATCTAATCTAACTTCATAAATATTATTTGGAAAACAAACACGGTCAGTTAAAATCAAATGATCTGGTATTCATATGTGTATTTGAGAGAACAGTACTCCCCCCACAGTCCGCTTTTTCCCTTTTCCGATCCTACCGGTAATTCGGTGATTTTATGCAGGCAAACAAGACAAAGATTGTTTTGAAACTTCCAATTCTCTGGAAAATTGTAGGTTATCAATACATAACATCATATTTTCTGAAGTCTTAATTATTTAGTTGTTTACACTTTTTTTTAGTGTACTATCTTTCAATAATTCGGCAGGGCTATATTTGAAAGTTTACCTAGAGAGTGCTATACTTAACAATATAAAATGGTATTTTTGAAAAATAAGTACGCGAAATTGCAATTTAGGCCATTATGAACAAGGAATCGGGGACATTTGCAAACTAATTATTTTGAACTCCCGGAGGATGAATTAAAAAATATGGGGAAAAAAAGTTACATTTATATTTAATTCGCTATAGAACAAAATTTAAACAGTTCTATAATACGTTTATTAACAAGTGTTAAAAAGTTTTTTTTTTTTTCTCTTTTTCTGTGCGTATATCTGCATGTGTGTATTAAAATACAAAAATTAAGAGCATTTGCATATTTTGTAGAATTTAATGAATGGAATTGAACAAAATGTAAAAATACCGTTCTAAACAAAGATGCAAATCCTGTAATTTGATTATGTAAGTTTATACTTGTATGGGGGCGAACAAATCGAAAAACCGGATTCATAAGTGTGCATGCTAAAATCTGCATTTCCTTCGCTAGTGTATTTCGCAGAATTTCTTAGTGTTTTTTTGCAGCAATCGCTTAAATTAAAATTCAAACAGTAAAAGTGAATAATAACCAATGTTTATGTGATTGAATGAGGTACAAATTGTAGGTAGGCTAGAAGGAGGCCAATCTAAAATCCAGATTTGCAGAGAATTTGATGTAAATCTCAGTGTCATGTCCAACTTATGAAAACGGCTTAAGGATACCGTATTCATCGAGAGAAAACCTATAAAGGTCTCCCAAGAGCCTTGACGGCAAGAAATGATCCCCATTTGTCCATTACAGCGAGGCGTAACAGAGATGCTACAGCTTCTCAGGTCTTTCATGAGTTGTTTGCAACCATAATAACCTGAGTTTGAAGGGTGACTGTTTCCAGAAGACTTCATCAGAGAGGGCTGTTTGTAAGCATACCTGTTATTTGCGTCCTACTCAGTTCTGCGGACAGGATAGTCCACTTAAAATGATGCAGAGATCATACAGATTGGAGTATGAATCCATGGGTGATCGTTCTCTTCACTATGAGTCCCGGTTCAGCCCAAATAGTGATTTTCGCCGTACTTTCATATTGAGAGAACCAAGGACCCGCTACCTGACCTCTAATGTCTAAGAAATTGACCATTTCAGCAGAGGAGGCTGGATGGTATTTGCAGGCATTTTGGATGACCGTACACACCTCTATTTATTTGAAAGAGGCACTGCGACTCTTGGTATAAAGAAGAAGTCTTAGAGCCCTATATCCGCCTTTTCTAGGGTCCAATGAGTCCTGATTTCCTTTTAATGGATGACAACGCATAGAGCTCAGCTGGTCAACGAATTTCTGGAAAGTGAGGATATCCGCCAGATATATATATAATGGCCAGCCAGATCTCCATTCTTTAATCCTATAGAGTATGTCTGGGACGCTCTGGGGAGGGCAACTGCACTTCGCTAGACCCTGCCGAGAACCATCCAAGACCTGAAAACAGCGTTGTTGAACAAGTGAGACCAAATGCATCAGAAACTCATAAACTCCCTTTTTTCCCAGCATAAAATCACTTTGCGGGGTTTATATATCTGGAAGAGGGGACCCTACCCCGTTTTAACCCGTTTTTTAGTTCTAATCTGCAACTGCTATTTCATAACCAGTGACACCGATGAGTGTTACGCACGATAATGCGTGTGTAATACATCAATCCTATGTACACACCAAATTTCTTTAAAATCTGTCCAATAGTTCTAGAGATAATCGACCAAATCGGAAAATTCTCTTAATTTGAATACCACAGTGTATTAGATAAAATATTACTTGTTAATAAAAAATAATTGAAACTAATTTTTCTTTGTTGTAGATGCTCTATGAGTTCTTACCTTATCATATTTTTTTTCGAGAAGAGGGGGTCTAATGCAGAATATATTTTTGGAATTACTTAAAATTTTAACAATTTACTGAAACATTAAAATTAATTTATTTAGCGTAATTTTTCAAAGATAGGATTTTATTTAGAAATGATTTCTTTGTTTTAATTACATCATACATTTCTCAACAAGAAAATTTTGAATTAATTTTAACATCTAGCAGATGTTTAACTGTAGATACTAAAGTCTGTCACTTTCTGTCGACCAAATCTTACGCATGATTGAAATACTGTCTGAACTGAAGCAGATGACCCGGGGAAAGACAAACCGGAAGATTTTAGCAAAGTTGTAACATGAAATTTCATTCTTTTGAAACGCTTTAAATATTGCTTTCCACTTCTCTTCTGGGGTATTTGTACTTTTTAAAACCTTGAACTACAATCTACCCTTTGGTTTTGAGTTTACTGGTCCATAAATGCACGTTCATGAAATTGGCCATCGATATTAATGGGATCTTTAATAATTCCATGAATACAACTTGTGCACCTCCTTGTAAACCAGATTAGAGAATTTGTAATTCGTAAGCCTTTTCACTGAAACTTGTTAATTTATCAAAACTGGTACTCTAGAATTTACTGACAAAAATTGTAAAGAACGTGGAATCACTAGGTTCTCTAAATTTATGTTTTCTACAATTATATACATTGTCTAGCATGAGCAGAATTTTCTTTTTTGTTTCCTGAGTATCATTTCGTGTAGAGGCAACAGAAATTATTTGTCTGAAGATGCTCAAAAATTTAAAAACATCTTCGCCTATCAAAAACTTCTCAACCCCACCGGACATTTTTGCAACGCCGGACATTCCTCCGGATAGCACTAAAAATGCAGAACTGCTTGGGCTAATCCCGGAAGTGTAGTAGGCCTATGTAAGAGTCTCTATAGGTAAATATTTCATGTTTGGTTACCTGGCTTGTCAAACCTAAAAATTTGGATTACTTACGACCCAGACAGAGGGAAAGAAGTGCAACGACACCCTTCAACAACAATGCCACAAGTTAAAATGTCTTACTAACTAGTCAATGAGACGTCTTTCCAGCCTATTTGGCAGGAGCGCAGCACAAAGCGACCGATCAACATTCTTCGTAGCCACTGGACTAAGGTTCGATACAATACCTGCAACCAAGATCGCAAAGAACTCTCTTCCCCTCCACGGGGAATGGGGTAAAATAACATTCCACAATGTTACGAGTAAGAAACGTCATATACCAAAGTATTGACTCACGACTTGAGCACTTGAGGGTAGCGCAGCCTATAACTACTGGTTGCATATGCCCCTGACGCAAAAAATTTGCATATGTATGTTTAACTAAGACAACCGCACATTAAATCAGGACTATAGTGATATTTTGATTCTGGCGTTCGTATCAACGAGACTCGCGCTCAACAAAAATAAGTCGATGACTAAAAGTGGAAACTGCCTCAAGCAAACCTCAAATGAACATGGAGGGGATGTTTTTCAATTGCAGTAATGGTTCAAAACCACACCGTCAATCAAGGTCTCCAACAACTCTCTTCCCCTCCATGGGGCAAGAGGTAGAATATAAACCTCCGCTCTTTCGATTAAAAAATGTACTATGCCAAAGAAGTGACTCACCACTTCAACACTATAACAACTGAATGCATATGTCCCTGAAGCAAAACGCTTGCCTCTGTATGTCTAAGAACACCGCACATAAATCATGATTATAGTGATATTCCGACTCTGGCGCTTGTGTCAACGAGTCCTGAACGCTGAAAGAGAGGTAACCAATGACTCAAAATGGTCATTATCTAAAGCTAATTTCAAATCAACAGAGAGGGGATGTGTATTATCTGCAGTAATGGATGAACAACGCAACTTCCTCAACAAATACCAATGTTTCTCTCCGTATCATTACGATGATTCTAGAGGGAGAGTACGTAACTACTCTCTCCAACTCTAAGGGGTCTAAAACGACATCTGCGTCGAAGAAGAAAAAAATTTGAAGAAGTAAGTTTTGTGAAAACCTGTTATATGGAAAACAAAACACGCTAAAATAATTTCAAAATTGTCAGATATTAATTTCAATTTCATAAACCAAACAATGGTTCATCAGTCACGTAATTAAAATGTAAACAATACTTCAAGTTGTATTTGTTTTTGTGAAAATTATTACGATTATTTTGATAAGTTTGAAATTTGAAATGGTTGTACTAATAAAGCTATGGGGAGTGTTTCGAAAGTAAATTTCGTCATTTTTTGAAAGAACAACACATGGCACACCAGACGAAACAAACAACCACCATAAGAATATGCACTCATTGCTTGTTGAAAGACGAAAGTAGGGACAGTGAAGGAGGAATGACGCATGCGCAGAGAAACAAAGGAAAGATACTATCAACAGATCAGCGTGTCCGAGACACGGCAGACAACGTGGTTGGCAACGGAAGTGTGTGCTGTTGTCCGGTGTGAATGAGCACGTGGGACGGTCAGGTATGAATGCTTGCAGACCGTGTATGGTGAACAGGTAATGTCTCGTCAAATAGTTGGACGCTGATATTACATGAACACTGAAGGAAGGTAGAGTGTGGAAGATGAGAATAAGCCTTCCTCCTCATACACGAATTAAAAAAACACTGCGAGAATAAAGGACACGTTACATGTGTTTCCGGATAGACGTATATAATTGTGTCTGACGTGTCTTTGCGTCTGTTCCTTGCATTTCAGGACACCAAGTTTTACAACAGCGTTTTCTTCGGCTGAATGTATTCTACTAAAAATGTCTCAATGTCAATTGCGACTATGTTGAAAAATACACTCGTAGAAATAAATTAACGAGAAAGTAGAATGTTTTTTCTTAATTATTCATAAATTAAATGTAATTTTTTGTTTAATAATTTTAAATATTTTTGTGTGCCCAATTTAGATATCTGTTCGATTCTGGACCCTACGTGCTGATAGGTTTCCAAACAAAAATATTCCATACCTTTATTCTAAATGTAACTCTGGATACTTTAAATAGAATTCAATAACATTGGAAAACGTTCCTTATACAACCGAATCAATATATATATATATATATATATATATATATATATATATATATATATATATATATATATATATATATATATATATATATAATATTTAAAATGATTCAGCTGAATTTCAAAATTCCATATTTTCAATTATAAGCGACACAGAATGATAAGTAATACCACAATTCAAAAGAAAACCTTGGAAGTGTTATAGATTGAAAATGGCTTTTGTGTTATCATCGTAAAAAAGGGGGTCGGCAACCTGCGCCGCGCAAGCCGCATGCGCTTCTTTTGATGTAAATTTTGGCTCTCCAGTTTCATACGAAAAAATGAATAATTTATCATCAAAAACCTTAAAAAAATAAGAAAAATATTTTTAAGTACCTAATTTCTCGATAGCTTCTATTTTCATAATCGTTAAACTTCAATATTGGATATTTGCTGCTGTACAAACCATTATCACAAACACTTTTCATCGTCATGAATTTACATATATGCAATTGAGATATTATCCGTATAACAAAGGGAAGTAATATTGAATACTTATGAAAAAAAATTCCTACATTTTCTCTTTGCATTCTGGTATTACTTATCATTCTGTGTCTTTTATTTTGGAAGATTTGCAACTTTAAAATCGGATGAATCATATGGAATAACCCTCGTTTTTTTGTATATATATATATATAAATAAACAATATACAAACAGAGAGAAAGAGAGAATGATTAGTGTTTGTTGTCGAATTTAGTTTTTTGTGCAAGTTAATACATTTCATAAGACTGCTTATTTGAATTGAATTATTTGTTTCAAACGTTTCTAGAAGTTACGATATGCTGTATTTTAAAATAAAAGAACACAAATGGTAAAATTTAACTTCCCACCCCCATCCCTCGAATTAGGTCCCTTTCAGTATATAAGACACCTATTCGATAATACGTATTCGAAGACTCTTTCATGCAAATGAAAGAGACTCTATTGAAAGAACACCGTGCAGCCGGGGTTGATGCACGTTAAATCGGTCGGGGCCCAAAGCCCTCCGTTGGCGTGGTGTGGTAGTTATGCGAGAGGGTACCAGCTCACGTGTCACCCTCATCACCTGACCGAGGTCGAACTTACGAAATCCATCTCCAATAGCCCTCGTGTTGCTTCTGGTGCGACGTTAATAGAAACTAAACTAAACTATGTTGAAAGAACTTTTTATTATTAATAAATTAACCTTACCAATTAATATCAACTCATGTAAAAAAATAATCATTATTTTTCTAAAATTTAAGATATTATCTGATAAACGTGCTGCCCTGATGGGTTCACATTCTTTAGCTAGATGCCGGAATCGAGATCCCGAGTCCTCTTAGTGATCTTTGTCTTTCCCATGCGGTTTACTCTCTGTGGGAAACATGGGTGACGTTCACAGGTATTACCCTAGCGATCCGTCCCTGTTTTAGACCATTCTTTTTGTCAATTACTTCTTACTCTGTTCTAATCTTGTAACGTTTAGAACACAGTTACAGAATTGTCACATTTGGCTTTTCCGTCATTATCATTCAATCGTCACTGTCACTGTTCTCTAAAAATCACGGAACAATGGTGAAAATGGAATTCGGGTGCAAAAAATGAAACACCAAAAATTAATTTGAATTTCTTTTTTTAATGTGGGAATATGTTTACCCTCCTTCTTGACAACCGGTTTTTCTTTTTTCCATTTTTCAAAGGCCTAGATCACTGTTTCATCTTGTTTGGCTCAGCATAGCTTTATGCGTCTCTTCGCCCATTAACCTCTACCACCACTCGCAGTAAAAAGCGCTTTTTGAAAAATGTTTCACTGGACCTCGATTAGGCAAAAAACGCAATTCTGCCACTCTAACCAGTAGGCTAACGTGGCCACTTCAATCTGACGTTATCTAACATGGAACTGAATATTTAATTTGTTTTGTTCCTTTTTATACGAAAATTCTTCCTTGATCATCCCCCCCTCTTCCCCATTAAAGTTTTTCAGAATGTCTAAATTGGATAAAATATCAATTTGTATTTTTATGTAAAATTTTAATTACACTCTCAAAGAGAAAGCTTTAGATTTGTTTTTGTCTTTCTTCCCACCAACATGGAACACTACTGCTGCGTTACGCATTTTCTGCTGATTAAGTCATTTACGTATGCACGATCGCACGGCCTTTGTTTGCTTTAGAGAACTCCTTTTTCCCGGTCTTATATTAAAATCTCACCTATGCGAAGAACGGATTCAACACACCGGTATTATTCCCTTCTCTAACCATTATTGATTATCATAACCCTGTAGTATTGTCTTCTCTAACACAGAGAGAGAGAGAGAGAATATCGATTATTTAGAATATTCCAAATCAACTTAAGTTTTTAAGGGATTCTAATCAGTCAGAAACTCAATTCCAGTTTGATAAAGATATAAAGGTCATCAAAACGAAAGAAAAATATGAAATCGAGTCTGTGTGGTTTCTCTTAATAAAATAACTAATTATTCATTTTATCTGATTCAATCGAGTTCTAGTCCTTAGTAGAGCATTACATGAGGTTTCAAAGCATTTTACCTTTCGTAGATCATTTTTATGTTTCACCCCTAACTTTTTACACAGGTGAAGAAGTTTGACTTTTATAACCACTCCTCATTGTCTCTAACACCAACTACTGGTATCACACATAACATGTTCGTTAGTGGTTCTCCCTTACATTCGGAAAAGTTCCTCATTAGAGATAATTGGACTCGTAATAAAGAGCAAGCAATATTTTGATTTCCCGTGAACCGTTACGTTTTAGAATCCAATATATCCAGGAAACCAAAAATATTCCCACATCATATGTACATTTTTGCTGATGACATTTCTTTTACGGGTTAGAGTGCTCAGAGACCAATAGCTGAGTTTATTGCCATCAGTTTTCCGCCCAAAATAGAGAATTATGACTCATGGTTTTGGAAGAGGCGTGGTCAACTTCCTCTCCTCAAAAAATTACTCTGAGAAGAGAAACAAATATCTGTTAAATGTTCTATTACAGCGACGTAACCAAGGACCTTTGTAGAAAGCAGCTTGTCTCCGAAATGTCACATTTGCGTAGCAATTATACGTACCATAAAAACTTTTATTTTGAAAATATTATTTTTAATATTTGAATTAAATACAATAAATTAGTGTAAATAGTTCTTTCTAGATGTTCTTTCATTTAAAGTAATCTATGTAAAACCGTACCTGAAAAAAAAAAAGAACATTAATCACGCATATTAAACGCTTCCTTGCTTGCATATGTATCTCCTTAAACCTTTTCATTACTCTTCAATGACTATTTTGTAATCTATATTAATCACGTCTTATGCATTGGTATATATTTTCAACTCAAACATCACTTAAAAGTACCCAGAGTGTTAGAATAAGGGAGATTGCTTTTCGGGAATTCGTGCTGTTTCGCACACAGTAATTTAAAATCATAATACAAAATGCGTGACTGTTATTGTGTGTGAATATCGCAATCAGAAGCAACACTAGTGCTATTCGCGATGGACCTCGTAATTTTGAGTCTCGGTCAAGTGACAATAAGAGCACCCTAACTGGTACATCACTCTCCAAACTTCAACACCACGTAAACGGGACTGACACTTCTTACAGGTTTCGCTTGCATCAGCTCCTTTAGACGGAGGGTCTTTAGTGGAGTCAGGACTCGAGCTCATGACGCCGTGGAAGCAGTTGCCACCATAGTATCTAGGATAAAACGTCCAATTGGGCAGATGAAAGCAAATTTCGTGGTCAACAAAACCTGGTTTTGGCAGTCTAAAAAATGAGTACTTTTTTTAAGTTCTCCTACTCTATTGCCACACGTTATAGTCAACGAGATGACCCTGCCCTCCAGCGGCGTGAAATGGAAGTTAGAAAAGTGATTAATAAACTGATGTTTATACCTAGAATCGTATTAGTATTAAATCTTAAAACTACAAGATTATCAAGTAATTTCACAGTTTGATTCGTTCTAACCAAACTAAATTATGAAAGTAAAAATGTAAAATAATTCATTTTGAAAAAAATTACTCATCTTATTGCATTATTAAATTATCTAGATGAATAGAGCACTTGATTTAAAAGGGTCTCGAATGCGCTTCAGATACTCAGGGCCCCGGGAGCTCAGTGATGATAATCGCGGAATTGTGGTCGGCGGTTTTCCTCGAGTTGTGGGTTCGAGACTAGATGCAAATAAAGACCCGCTGTGTAGCCGGGGCTGATTCACGTTAAATCTGTCGGGCTCTAAAGTCCTCCCGTTGGAGTGGAGTGGAAGTTAGGCGGGAGTGCCATTCCAGGTGTCCCTCTCATCACTTGGCCGAGGTTCAAAATTACGTCATTCGGCAATAGCCCTCGTTTTGCTTCTAGTGCAATGTTAATAAAACCAAACATCCAGAAACTCAAACATACGAGAGTGATGTAATACGTCAGACACTGTTCTTCGTGAGATCTATCGCCTGTCCTTTAACAATTAATAATCGAAGTGGATTGAAGATGTTGTGAAATGACTGCAATGATATTTAGTAAGCCAACACGGAATTTAGGATGTTTGACACTCTATAATTTAATTGTATCTTAATGAAATCCTCCTTGAGCAATTTTTATCATATGTTATGTATCATAAGGATTTACTTCTGGAAAAATCAAGACTTTTGACTTATTAAATTATTTCGTCATTTTATCTTATGAATTTAATTGCGTCTTCTGAGTTTCAATAATAAAATATAGATTTCATAAAATGCACATTCTTATTCGAATATTAAATAAAGTTGTTGAGATTCCGACTATTGAATTGCGACAACAGTTGGAGATTTAAAACTTTTGAAGCAATTGCCTGAGTATTTTTAGTAAGACGATCCAAACACATTTTAATGTAACAGATTTTTCAATTCATTATATAATTTTCATCAAAATATGTTGCGTTTTTCTTATTATTATACCAATGGGATTTCAATTTTGAACTGTTTTAACGTAAAGACAAAACTGTAATCGAAGGGTGTATTTGGAATAAGAAAATATATATATATATTTCAAAAGACTTTAAGTTAACAAATTGAGTTCTAATGAGAAGACTCGAGTTGTCGAGAACATACCAAATGTGTGAAAAAATATGCCGAGGTTTGTTTCGCTTAATTAACGTCGCACCAGAAGTTATATGTGGTTCATCGGCGATAGGCCTTGAAATTTGGAACCTCGGTCAAGTGACGAGGATAACATCTGAGCAGGCACACCCTTCCTAATTTCTACACCACGCCAAATCTCAAAGTCCACAAAGATAAAACCCACGTCTTATCGAAATCCGATGTCCGCGAACATGACAACCAGGGTTCCGCGGCCCCACAATGTATATAAAACAAAACGTACATGAGTTAAAAAATTAAACTTTCCTTTTTTTATATGATTCTATCGTTATTAAAAAGGCTCATGTTCCTGTTAATTGAATTCTTGAGGAAATATTCAATTCCTCATTGTATTCGTAATTTTCTTACTGTCTACAAATTTCATTATTACATTCTCTAAGTTAAACAAAATATATTTTTTAAAATAAATTTCTCATACTGATAAAATATGGATATTTTCTTAACATTAATATTCTGCTACACCCAAAACACACATTTAATTAAATTTAAAAAAAATACTTATGATATATTTTATGTTAAGTGTAATTGAACTGAATATTGTGTCAGTGTATACACGGTTGACAAGTAAGGGATATATATTAAATATATTTCGTTTTATATTTTCATTTTGAAATATTTGACCAGAGTATACTTTTACCGCTGGATGCGACTGATTAGTCTTGTTTTGCGCTAAATACCGTTCATTGTTGAACACGCATATATCTTCTTATGCAAACATAAATATTCCTGTGAAAGTGATTGAACTCTGAGGCAAGTCACAAGATTTTAGGTAAGCAAGACACTTTGATTTAGCATTTGCTTCAACAATATGGATAAGAAACTTTATGAATGTCAGTTTTGTCAAAAGGTATATTCCTCAAAGAAACAGTTAGAGAGGCATTTAGAAATTCAATGCAAAGAAAAACTTTTTTCTTGCAATAAATGTAAAAAGTCGTTTTCTTCGATGCACAGACTAACACAACATTTGTGTATTCGTGCACGGTCGATACCATACACTTGCAAAATTTGCAGCAAATCATTTTCTAAAAAATGTTTTTTAAATAGACACTTACTCATTCATTCAAATGAGAAATCATATTCGTGTTCTGTTCGCAACAAAGCTTTTTATCAAAGCTCTTCCTTAAGAGCTCATCTACGTGTTCACACAAAAGAGAAACCTTATGTTTGTGACATCTGCTTAAACGGTTTTTTTTCTAGGAATGGTTTGAATACACATTTCCGTATTCATACCGAAGAAAGACCGTATGTTTGTGAAATTTGTAATAAGGAATTTTCTCAAAAGGGTATCTTAAATAATCACTTACTTCTTCATACAAATGAAAAGCCGTACAATTGTGAGTTCTGCACGAAAAATTTCACTCTTAAGAGTAATTTAAAAACACATTTGCTTATCCATGCTAAGGAAAAACCTTATGTTTGTGAAGTTTGCAATTATGCTTGTAGTGTCAAGAGTGCTCTTAGAACTCATTTATTTATTCATACCGAAAAAAAACCTTACGTTTGTGAGTTCTGCAAGAAATCTTTCACTCAAAGTAGTAGTTTAAAAAGACATTTGCGCATCCACACTAAGGAAAAACCTTATGTTTGTGAATTCTGCAAGAAATCTTTCAGTCAACGTGGTCATCTAAAAACACATTTGCGCATCCATACTAAGGAAAAACCTTATGCTTGTGAAGTTTGCCGTTACGCTTGCAGCGACAAGAGTGCGCTAAGAAGTCATTTACTTATTCATACCAAAGAAAAACCTTACGTTTGTGAATTTTGCAAGAAATCTTTTAGTCAACTTAGTCATCTAAAAACACATTCCCGTATGTCTTCATGTCATGTATGAGGAGATGTCTTCATGTTTTTGATACTTGTGTGATGTCATTCTCTCAAGGCTGTCACTTGAAAAGTCAATTATTCATCAAAAGGAATAAACATATTTTCACCTATTCGAGAAAGAATTTTTTGGATTCCGGGTATTTGATGTTAACGTGTACGACATTCCAGGAATTAATTTTAAAATTTTAATTAGTTAACACGGGAATCATTCTCCAATTGATTTATATCCTTTAGAGAAAGATTTATAGTTTAAAATGTGATACATATTTTAATTATTTTTATATTTCCAGCATTGCTATTATTGTGAAACTCTGTTATTACATTTCCGATTGTGACTTTACAGCTACATTTCAGTGAAAGATACAAATTATTTTTAGGAAGGTTTTATGGAAAAATTCTTCAAATTTCATGAAGTATGTTAGAAGAAAATTGTGCTGTGATGATGCAATGAATTTTGCGAATTTGAATGAATTATTTAGACGAATACTGATATTATTAAGAAGGAAAATATAAAACTAATTCAGATGAAATAGGATTCATTTCATTTTATTGACATTTTCCAATAATTTGGAAGAACAATTTTGGATCTTAGTAAATAAAATTTTTGTTCAAAAATTTTTACGAAAAACTAATCTTTTCTGTTAGACACGTGTAAATAGCAATTTACATTTATTTTTAAAATGTTTATAAAATTAAAAATGATTTGCATTGTAGAACACTAAATAAAACTTTATTTGCTTTAAATTGTTAAATGTGGAGTGTTTTTTTTATGGAAATCATAAGATGTTTTTAGTGTTGAGGAGTATCTAAAATTTTTTTTATTTTTATCTCATGTTTTAGTATATATGGTGCATTTTCTGATTGTGCTTCCAAATTTTTAATGTGTGTAAGTAATACAGGGAGATATTTAATGATTACTAAATATATAAAACAACCTATCTTAATGTGAAATGTTGGAAATTTTATACGAAATATTTTGTAAATTCAGACTAGATTTTTATTTGTGCATTAAATGTAGGTAATTATTAACCACTTACAATTAAATATTTCAATTAATATACTATTTCTAATATACAATTAATAAAATATTTTGAATAAATTTTTAAATCCTTTGATTTAAAATTATAATTTTTAAAAGCAAACTAAATTTAAATAAAAATCTGCCAGATTTGTTGTAATACATTCCTAGCAAAACGCAACACTACGTTAAAAATAAACATTTTAATACGTAAGAAATATATACTACTGGATGTAAACATGACTTTAGGTTTATTCCACATTCGTATGGGATAATAGAAGAAAGTAGAAAAATTGTTTCAGTTTTGAGTACACGATAGTATTTTTTACGTAATTATTAATGAATATAATTTTTTTAGCAAATTTTACATACTTTGAATTTTTAAACAAATCAAATACAACTAGCCGCCTTCGTGGCGGTGACAAAGCACGTTGAAGTTTTCGAGGCTTCAAGAATTTCGAGTTTGCTGAAGAAGGAGATGGAAGTAAAAATTAATATATTCTACTTATACCTTGACGAAGGTTAAAATTTAACTTTAAAGTTGCCAAGTACCCTCGTGTAGCCTTAAGAACGTCGTTAAAATCAATCGATCGATCAGGATTATGAAATTATAATTTTTTTAAAATGAATTAATTTAAGTGCTGGATAACAGGACAATTTCTTTATTCTTAGTTTTTAGAAGGCATGAAAAATATGCTTGTATTATTTAACTGTAAACTGACTTACAGTATAATTATTTTAATTATGATTAAATGGTCACGAATTCATGACTGACTTTCTTTCGTTCGAGACGTTGATTGGAGCCATTTTTACGGCAAAAACGTCCTTCCTGTTGCAACTCAGGCTTTTCGAAGCTCTAAGAATTTACGCCGGTAAGGAGTGGAAGCTTAGAAAAGGGGGTGAACTCAGGTGCTTACCTTCTTCAGGTGAGTAGGGGCTTTCCGAACATGAGGGATCTGAGTGATTATTTTCTCTCACATGGTGTTTACTCTGTTTCGTAAAAAAGGGTGACCGTCGAGGCATACCCTAGCGATTCTTTTCTATTTTAGATCTTTCCTTCATGTTACCAATTTTTTTTTTTTATTATTTTTTACATATTTACACTTTACTAGCTTTACACTCACTACTTACCATGTTTGGCGAATGGCCTCATTTGGTTTCTGCTCCTCTAAAATACTATCACTCGCTCATTCAAACGTTTGGATCGCAGTTACTACGAGCGGCAGAAGCGCAACACGGCCACATCTGTCTCTCGGGCCATTTAACTCCACTGTCATTCACACACTGACATTAGAGAAAGGGGCTTTCATATCAGGTGTCTCGTTATTTGAGAGTGGTTCAAAGTCACTAAGCCCGTCGACAATATACCTCGCGCTGCTTGTAAGAGCGAAGTTTACAAACATAGAATCACGATAAATCTCATAAAAGTAAAATATGGTGCAGCAACAAGAGACTAGCAAAAATATATACACTTCCTATTCTATATTATTATCTTTTTTTTTTTGTGCTTATAGAATATGTAATTTTAAATTTTTATTTTATTAATATATCAAACACATTATTCAATCGTAAAATATTTTAAAATCATTTTGATGCAGTGATTTTATATGATATATTTCGTACTGAAATTAAATACTCTGCGTATATTACAAATATGAGTATTTATAGAAATTGCAGAAATTTAAATGATTTTTTTCCTTCTTGTTTTCTCTCTCTTTATAATAAATATAATATTTTTATACATTTTATGTACCTTATCTACCAGAAAATTGTAATAAAATAACCTAAATACAAATTGTGTTAGGACGCGATAAAAAGAGAGAATACGAAGTCTCTGAAATCCATCAGTTAGAAAAGAACTAATATGCTGCTGTCAGAGAGACAATTCAACAGCAGCATTTTTTGATCCGCGGCATTTAAAAACCGAGTCTTTCTCTATAATTCTACAGAATGATTTCTGATGTGTTCTCGTATTTTTTTTTTTTTAATTAGATTAAAATGAAAACCATACCTAACGAGAAATTTAAAACTAAGTTTCGGTTGTTTCTTACATGTAATTGCAATTTTTTCTTAAATTAGAAAAAACAGCGACAGCTTTTTGAGATGCAAAGAGCTGCATCCTCATGAACTTCTTAGAAAAAACACAAACGATCATTGAAATAAAAAAAAAGAAGAATATACTTGAGTCACCTCATTCCATAGGTAATAACTAATTTCTTTCTCCTTGCTCGGGTACTCTTTCAACCGCCCTCGTATGTATTTCTTTTCAATCAAAAATCTTCAAATACAACAAAATATACCAATATTTAAATCAATTTGCTTTTAAATTCGCCTTTCGTTTTAAAGTTTCCTGGTTTAAAAAGATTTTTTTTAGTGAGGAACTTGAGATCCTAAGCCGTAATTAATATTTTAACCAGTAGTACAACTTATTTTTTAGGTTCCTTTTTGCTCTTGTTTAAAGATTTGATTAAAAAACACTTTAAAAGTACTAAAGAAATTTCATGCTAATTATTAGAAAGAGGTTTTAAATGCTAAGTTAGTTTTAAAGAGTTTTTTAATGAACTGTGTAGGTCATTCCTGTCACGTGAAAAATGATAATCATTAAAAATGTATATACAAAAGAAAAAAAAAATCATTCCGTACTTAACAGTTATTTTTGCTTATGAAAAATCTTTGCCTTAAAAATAAATGTGTCGTTTTAATTTTTATTAGCCTCTCAAGGAAATTGTTTTAAGTGGATAATTTTTGACGTATCAGATCACTTTCAAATTTTGTATCCTTTGCTTCAATTTTAATTACCTTTTGCTTAAATTTATTAAATTTAATAATTTATTGTTTGCTTTAATTATAATATCGGAAAAGTTTACTATTGTAATTGCCTCGATATTTCATCCTTTACTTTAGTTTTTATTTTTAATTGAATAGTTTAATAATAATTATAAAAAAAAGTGTAACTTAGGGGTCTAAATCTGTTCTTTGCAAAACTATTAATAGAACTTTTTTTAAAATCATTTTTGAAAATACTTTAAGATGGGATTTTGTTTATTCTTAGGCTCTTTCTGTCTCTCGATACCCACTCAACTCTTCAATTTTAAAGTATGATCTACTAATAAAGTCTTAGCTTACCAAATCACTCATTTTTATTCAAACACTTCTTACATGAATGGTATATTTATTCTAATCTTAATACTTAAACTGAGATTCGTTTCTAACCATAATATTAGTTACGATGCTGCAATACAACTTTCAAATATTTATCAGCCGGATGTTATCTTCAATTTTCCTTCATTTTCCTTTCAATTCTCTTTCATTTATGTTACATTATCCTTTATTTAATTCATTACACTTCTCATTTTCATCGAATTTGTCTCATAACTTTTAATTTCGAATGGGAAGAAATCCTTATTTTACGCAATTTAAGTTCCGATAAAGTCCCCGAGGTTACTGAAGACAAAATCACGAATAACCTAAAGTCAAAAACGTCTAAAATTAAATTTTTTGAAATTAATGTTTTTTAAATTAAAACTTTCTATAATATTTATTCAAATATAACTTAAGACCTAAGATTTGCGAGTATTTACAAGAAAAATGCTGCATTACATGTATAGGAAGTAACCTCATTACATAATTTGGAACATTTTAGCTCTAAAACATATTTTGAGAAGAGTGTACCACATATCTAAATAATCATATTTTGATAAAAATGTTGGAAATTCCACCTCAGTTTCTACACAAACTTCTTTTACAAGATTTAGACTTAACACGAATAGGAAAAAAAATAATAATTCTCTTTTACACGACTTATTTATATTTATCAATTGTTCAAAATACTGAGAAGAAATTTTCCTTTAGTTTTATTTTTATAATTACGACATTAGAGACGAGGAATGCATTGCTATTTTCATTTGTGAAATTCCAAGAATTTTGTAATTTCAATATGGAATTTTGCCTGCTTTGTCTGCATTTTTGTTGGATGTTCAAAGAGAAAACATAAACGACACTTGTTTTGATTTGACTGACACGTTTCAGACATATGAAAACAAATCCCAGAAAAACCATTTAAGTAAATGGTTTCCCCTGAACACGAAGGACGATGAGAAAGAGCGAGCAGACATTTAAATATTTTTTTAATCTTCCTACGGTTTGAACGCATGCCCATGCCCAACTAGGTGTGACACACACACACACACACACACACACACCCACACCCACAGAGCGAGAGAGCGAGAGAGAGAGAGAATTATTTTTTATTGCCTTTAATGACACATAAACCACTTAAAAAAAAAGGGAAAATGAGTTGAATTATTTTTGCCGATATTTTAACACAAGTACTAATATTCTACTAATTCCATAGATATCATGTAATTTTTACAAATTTTTTTTAAAGCATATTCTTCCGGAACGTATCTATCGTGTAAAAGCAGAATTACGCATACATATATTTTTCTCCATTACGAGGCACATGGCTTACGAATTCAAAATTAAATTTCTAGCGTACTATTCATCAAATTCTCATAAAAAAATAATCTACAAAATCAGCGAAGTGCTGTCTCTTTTTTTCAACATTTTTAACATTTTAAAGTTTCAATTTCGTTAATAGAAGCAGCACAAATTTTATATCCTATATCTTTCTTTTTACTTACATCGTATAAAAAACTAAACTGCATGTTCTTGAAATAATTCGACTTTAATTATATTCATTATCATTCGGTTTTTAAAAGAGTAGTAAAAACAATAAATATGAATTGTTTTTCGAGTGCATACAAGAACAATCACCCGCTGAAAAGAAATTAGAGTGGTGTGATATATTCAATTTTTAAAAACAAACGATTTAGTCTTAATGTGATACTTTTTTAAAATATTATCTATTCAACTTTTAAATACAAACGATTTAAACTTAAAGTGATTCCTTTTTCAATATTCTTTATTAAGATATATATTTTTTAAATGTTTAAAATTGTTACAAAGAAATAAAATTATGCTATTGGCAACACCAGATCATTTTTTTTTTTTTTTTTAGAAAATTTACTGGCAACGAACATAAAAATAGAATAGATTTTGATTCCAAGATGTAAAGACGAACGTTGAAAAATTGTGCTTGTAGAAATTGTGTGTATAACTTATGTTTGAAAAGATGTGCGCAAATAAACATGATGCCCTGAAAAACAAGTCATCTTTATTAATAGTCTGCAATACAGTACAGACTATTATTTGGAGGTTCCACCGAAGATATTAGAAATTAGAAATTCAGATGTACTTATTCGAATGGCGGTAGTGCTGGTCTCCACAACAAGAATTGGAGTGCGTACCTCAATCAAATAATGCTGGTCTTCTGAGTTTCTACATTAAAAATGAAGATATTTGGAATTCCCTGAAGAAGTTGTTTAGTAAAAATTACCTGATGCCGAATTTTTTTTTCTTTCTGCGCGAAAAATTATCTGGCAGTGAAAGTGATTCGATTTCAAGCTCCATTTTTTTTCTTTTCTGCGGACTGTTTTCTGTGCTGTTCTGACATCATATGCTTAATCAAGAATTAGTATCATCTTTTCCGAGTGGCTTAGTTATTAATTTTGTATTTGATTATTATGTGTATGACTTTGTTTATGGTAATGTTTTTATTTCTAGCCAACCAGGCTTAATATAATTATAAAAGGTTGCTAAAATGGTATCGTTTTTCTTTGTAGCCAACCAGGCTTAATATAACTATATAGGGTTGCCAAACTGGTAACGTTTTGTTTATAGTTCTCGCCAAATAGGCGTAGTATAGTTTTTTTTTTTACACATCGCTGTAGATTTGTAAATTTTATATTAAAATAGTACATTACGAAATTTGTGAGTTATTTATGGTTGTAGATAATATTTTATGTATTTCTTAAAGTAATTATAAGAGTTTATTACTGACTCGGTGAAACATTGGTGAGTTTTTGAAGGTTATTGTGATTTGTTATTTTCAGTATTAATACTACTTGATGTATTTTTAAGATATTTAGAATTATTTAATTTAGTTTTTCTTATTGTGTATCGTATATTCTTGAAGATAATTGTATTTAGAGCATTTGAGACACAAAAGTAGTTTGTTTGTTTGAGAAGTGACAATTCACCTTTTTAAATTTATAATTCTTAATATATCTTAAGAATTATAAATATCTTATAAATTCTTTATAAGATATTTATAATTCTTATCTTACAATTTGTGATAGAGAACATTTTATATTTGTAGTTAAGGTTCAACATGGCTTTCTTAGCTCGAAGTAGGAAACAGGATTTACAAATGTTAGCTGAAGAATTAGGTTTAAACGTAAAACCTGAATTTAAAATTTTTCATTTATATAAACTGATTGTTGAAGTCCCGATTATGATGAGGAATTTACACTTGGAGTACTTGGTGCCATTAAAGAAGAACGGGAAAGTAAGGAAAAACTCAAAAAAGAAGAAAGGGAAGAAGAACGAGAGAGGAAAGAAAAACTGGAAAAAGAAGAACGGGAAAGAAAGGCAAAACTGGAAGAGAGAGTACGAGTTAGAGCCTTTGAGCTGGAAAAACTAGAACTGAAAGCAAGAGCTGCAGGTATACCATCCGGAAATTCCATGCAGTTATCTGATCAAGTGAAAAACAAAATTCATGATGTCGTGCCACGTTTTAATCCTAAAGAAAAAATTCCCGGTCCTAAAATTGATGAAGAGATTTTACCACCATCTAGTGTGGATTTTGCAATCAAATTTAATTTGAAGGAATTCTGTAAAGAACCACGTGCTGTCCCATCAGTAATTGTCCATGCAGAAAGTGTTGAACCTGAAAACAGGATTGAAAATATTGAACAAGTTCCAGAAAATCATATTCAGCGTGAACTGAATGAAGATTATTTTGGTGAAATGAATGAAAATCCTGTACTTAACAATAAGGCAGATCAGAATGTCTCTTTTGCTAGATCTGAAACATCAAGTTCAGATAAAGGAGATAATCAAGAGAACACTTGTTATTCAAAAAGAAAAAATGCTGTAAAAAAACGCATTCTTCTAAGAAAATTTGTTCAAAATATTTCGTAAACTTCCCCAAATCTGATGAAAGTGTAACTATCGATAATGACAAGGTATATGAAAGTAGTAAATGTGAAGATAATGAATTAAATTGTAAGAAAAAGAGAAATTCTTTTAAGAAAAAGTGTATCTTTTCTGATATTTTTAGAAAGAAGTTTTCAGGAACTGAGAAGAGATATTCTGTTACAGAGAAAGAGTGTGCTGCCAAAAAAATTGCTGTGAAGAAACTACAATGTTATTTGGATGGGCCAAATAAATTTATCACCATGATGGACCAAAATATTTTAGTTTGGCTTAAAAATAATGTAAATTTTAAACCACAAATTATAAGATGGGCAATGACTTTACAGTCTTATAATTATGCGGAAGTTCCTGGCAGTGGCAAGCGTCATAAAGATGCAGATACAAGTCTCACTCCATGGCCTGATTAGAGAAATTATATTTAAAATAATATACTTTCAGACTTTGAGTATAGGCATTTACTCTTTTACAATTTGGCTTATTGTTTGTATTGTTTTAGCAACTTTCTTCATCACAAATTATATGTAATTCATATTCATTGTATATTTTCAAAAGCTGCATACCAGTGAAAAATTTGGGCTTTTTAATGTGATATTTGTTTTTGTATTTTTTTCATTATAAATAATTGCTTTGTCTAATGTGTTGATTATGGATATTACTTTTATTATGTATTCTATTTTATGTTGTAACAACTTTTTGTAAAAAATTTTATAAAAGGGTTTTAATGATTAGTATCTGCTGCAGACTAACAATTCCATTCAATACCTAGTGGAATTAAAAATATAAAAAAATAGTATTTAGAAATATATTGTGATTTTCAGTTCATATTATGTTTGTTATTTACTGTGTTTTAAAAAAAGTTCCTTTTGAATATTTGTTACGTCAATTATTTTGGGAGAAAGTTATATACCTGTATGTATTTATGTAAGAGATATTCTTCTTATTATTTATGTATGTTTATTATTGAATTTTTATGAAATTTGAGGAATTTAAGCTTAGCATATGAAATGGTGTTGTTATAAGAGAACTATTCTATAAAAAAAATTAAGTTGCAAAGCAAATCAATTTCCTGAAATAGGAAGAAACAATAATTTAAATCTTTAGAAACTTTAATCTAAAAAATTTATTAAAGTTTATTTCGGAAGGGGAAAGATTGTGATTCATTCAATTTTTAAAAACAAACGATTTAATCTTCATATGATTTTTTTTTTAAGATATTATCTGTTGAACTTATAAAGGCAGACGATTTAATTTAATGTGATACTTTTTTTAAGATATTATCTGTTCGACTTTTAAAGGCAGACGATTTAATCTAATATACATTATTTAAGATATTACCTATTCAACTTTTAAAAGCAGACAATTTAAACTTAAAGTGATACTTTTTTCAATATCCTTTATTAAGATATATTTTTTGTCAACACTAGATCATAGTTTTGATTTTAGATAATTTACTGGCAACGGATATGAAAAATAGTATTGAGTATGGTTCCAAGAGGTAAAGAGGAACGTTGATAAATGGTGCTTGCGTAAAATTGTGTCTTGAATTTATGTTTGAAAAGATGTGCGCAAATAAATGTGATGTCCTGAAAACAAGTCATCTTCAGTCTTCAATACAGTACATAGTCTTCAATACAGTACAGTTCTTAAGAAGAAGAATACAGATAAGAAATATACCAGTTAAAATTGATGCTTTTCTATGCTTTGGATCTTTAGGATTTTATGATAATGTTCTGCATTTAAGAAAAAAAATTAGTAATTGCAAATTACATATTCTTCAATCATAAGAAGATAGAAATAAATAAATGGAAATGAATAATTTTTCACTATGTTTACTGCTAGGCCGTATTTAATTTTTGTGAGATTAATTGTTAGAATGATTATTAACATTTGGAATAGAAGGAATGCTAGGGACTTTGTCAAAAGGCCTCGTGATTTTGTACCATGATCGAATCACGAGGATGACACACATATTGACCCCCTCTAACAATCATACCTCACCTACATAATGTTTTGAAGCCGGAAAACGCTTCACTCAAAACATCCCCCTACACGGGTGTTTGTTTTGTGGTGAAAAAGTTCCTTCTTATTACCCGAAGGAATGTAATTTGGTCACAAAATCTTGATCATGACCATTCGACTACTGCGTCCGAAATTTAGTTTGAGAAACTTACTTCCATACAAATAAAATATTTTAAATAAAATTGATACTTGTTTTCGTTCACTGTTGCATTTCAAAATAATCTTGAGTAAAAAACTGTGTTACATTTAATCTCACGAAAATGCCAATATTCCTCTTTATAAAATTCTGAGTTCTACAATACTATCTATTGCAATGTTTACGATAAAATAGAAATATTGTCAGGTTTTCATATGTAAAAGTACATTATTTTTGTTATTGATCTTGTTGGGACCTCGTTAATTGCTTTTCCATTTTTATAGGCTCCCCCCCCCCCAGGTTGTCGGCCCATGTATACCGTATTTAAATATTGAATATTTTCAAATGATG
>BMAW01123866.1:0-10562 GCA_019974015.1 Nephila pilipes
TGTGTGTGTGTGCGTGTGCGTGTGTGTATGTGAGAGAGAGAGAGTAACGTATATATGATACACAGTTATTATCTGCCATTATTATCAATATTATTACATCTATAACACGCTAATAATATATAGAAGCATTGAAAATTATTACATTGACCAAACTTCATTGGTAAGTGTAAATAACCAATTAATCATATTGATTATAACACACACACATATATATATATATAAGGTGGGCAAAAAGTCTGTAAAAACTTTAAAAATTTATAAAACCCGGAAAATTAAACAAAATAAAAAATGATTTGCTGGTTTAACATCGATAAGTCACGGGATTTCTTTAAGATAAGAAAAAAATCACAAAACAGCCGACGGATGGCGCTGGCACAAACGACTTAGTGGGAATTTGCAAATGAGACAGGCAATTATAAATACTGATGCTCTTATTCCAGCTCCAGTTCTTCGTTGCATGCCAACTAAGTGAACAAGGATGCTGAGTGAGAAAGACAAGGTTTTGATGATGAAGCTGTTTAACATGAACGAGGAATCAGCGACTGTTGCACGGAGTAAATTCCGACTTCAGAAAAATGTGAAGACTGGAAAAGGGCCTTTAACAGTGGCAGGCCTCATAAAGCTTCTTCAGCCATTTGAGGAAACAGGATCAATCGAGGATCGTGTAAGGTCCGGACGACTGATTCTAAGGCAGATACGTTCAGCGCGCGTTGCTGCCGAAATGGAAACATTTAAGTTAGAATACGCTGCAGGGACTAGAAGTGCATAGGAAGCTGGCAGACGCTTGGGCTTACCACCATCCTCGATACGCAATATTCTTCATGGAGCTCTTAATCAGTATCCATACAAATTACAGTTTTGCCGTGAACTTTTACTGACGGATATCGTAGAGAGAGAAGCATTTGAGTGATGGACTCTCTCCAAAATTGAACAAGATTCCTCTTGGGTCTTTAACACCTTGTGGACAGATGAAACTCCTTTTTCGATCCATGGCGACGTTAATACCCATAACTGTCGCCTCTGGGCGACGTCAAATCCACGAGTGTACACAGAGAAACCACTGCATTCCCCCAAAGTCACAGCAGAGTATGGGTTCATAGGTTCCTTCATCATAGGACCCATCTTCTTTGAAACACAATGTCCAGTAAATGGGTGGAAAACAGCGACAGTAAATTATCAGCGTTATTTGACGCTTCTGCTGGTTGTTTCATGTTTGCATGAAAAAGATGTGTGCTTTCTACTGTTACGTTTATGCAAGATGAAGCAACAAGTCACACTGCTAATCCAGTGAAGGAATTCTTGATACAGACGTTCGGGAAAGAAAGAATCATTAGCAAACGCTGCAAAATTCCATGGCCTCCTCGTCTCCAAATCTAGCAGACTTTTGGGTGTGGGGATATTTAAAACCATGGTGTATCGATCCCGTCCATCCAATTTGTCGGAATTGAAACATGTGATCCACCGAGAGCTGTCATGTATACAGCCGGAGATTCTGCAGCCTGCCATTGCTGGATTTATGACACGACTGCAATGTATTTGCGTGTCTTTTCTTTCACTTATGTACAAAACGCCACCTATCGGCTGTTTTTTGATTTTTTTTTCTTATCTTAAAAAAATCCCATGACTTATCGATGCTAAACCTGCAAACCGTTTTTTTATTTTGTTTAATTTTCCGGGTTTTCAAAACTTTTAAAGTTTTTACGGACTTTTTGCCCACCCGGTATATATATATATATATATAATAATTGAATAAAAGTTGAATACATATTCATAATGATAATGCATACTATTATTTTATTAAGCTATTAACTAATAAAAATCTTCATCTCACAAAAAAAAAAAAAAAAAAAAAAATAGAATCACGAATTTATTAAAAATAATTCAGAATGGAAGAAAATGCCCACAGAAAGTACAGTACATTTTTATTAACTCGAACCAGCTAATAAAGGAATAAAACAAAGCTAGGATATTATTTATATCATACCACGTACACACATACTCACCCACCCACTCACAAAGAAGATATCTAGAAATTAACGAGTAGATTGCCAATACTGAATTACAAATGTCTATCCATATTCATTCAGATGAGAAAAGAAAGACAAATTAATTTGTAAATTTACGCAACATTTAGGTCACAAAAGTCAAACTTTTAACACATGTTAAGCAAAAATATAAAGAAGAATTAAAAATAGTATGAAATGTGACAAACAGATTTTTTGTACGAGTGTTGAATTAAAAAGCTTCTTTTCTTCAATCCATCCATCAATCTCTTTCACAAGGAAATTAAATTTCAAAATCTGCTTGTGACACGTTTGCACATAGTGATTGCAAATTTACCGATTTCCCCCCTCTACCAGTATCTCAGTAAAATTTTCATATAAAATCGGTGTATCGGTAAATTACAGGGAATTAAAATAAAATTACCGTAAAAATGAAATTTGATTCCATAATAATAAGATATTTTATTCGATTATTGTACATAGGGACAAAAGTATATGAAAATAAATCGTATTCTGAACATAATGTAAATAAAATTCAAAACTTTACAGCACATAACATGAATAATATTTAACGTTGAAGACCATTATGAACTATATTATTACATATTTAAACCATTTGCCAACAAGTTTTAAAAGATCAGTACGTAAGAAATATACCTGATCAACACTTCAATCTCCTAATTGTTATCTAATTTTTGTTCAAATTTTATCATATTCCACACTTGAATTAATATAATTATTCAAGAAACTTACGTTATTTAATATATGTCCCCTTATATTTTCATGTTGAAAATACTTCAGTTAGTTTTAACAATTACATAAGCATACATTAAGTCCGTTCTTCCCCAACTCCCTCTTAGCTTTTAAATGGCTGAAGCTGTACTCATGAAAGTTGCGCATATACTAAAGTGGTCATGCGTTTTTATACATGCTCCACTTGGAGGGAAAAAGCAGATTTAACATTCTCATCTTGAAAACGGTACAAGGTAGAGAGAAAAAGTAAATTATAAAGATGTAGAGTGTCATCAGTTTATTATTAAAGATACCTTGTGGACAAAGAATGGTCCCCAGTCCACCTGATCTGACTCCAATGGACTTTTTCCTGTAGGGAAACTTGAAACACTAGGTGTACACGACTCATCCGCTAACATTACAGGACCTTTGAAGATGCGTTGCAAATGCATGTGTCAACGTGTCACCCGCTAATCTGAAACGAATACAATGCGAAGTTCAAACAAACATGCAGGCTAAAATTTTCTATTTACCGCTATTGTAATCTATAGTTATTCAACATGAGTTGATTCTTAGAGAACTTGCGACAGGTAGTACGGACGCTCAATATATAGACGTTATTGGAGTATTAAGCCCTAATCTTAGTTTTGGATCAATTTTCAAAGATGGCTTTACCTTCTTCCCTTTCTCCATGGTTTTACTTTACTTCTTTACTACACTTTCCTAGAAATTTAAGAAAATTCAGGTTATTATTTCAGGATATTATTTAAAAAAAGAAAGAAAAAATGTATTGTATGAATTTAAAAATTACAAGAAAAAAAAAATTTAAAGTTGCAAGAGATTTTCTAGGTTGTAAGTTACGTCGAGTAAACAGGGTGCTTCAGTTCTATTGTAGTTAGGATTGTGAGAAGAGACTTCTTGTCCTGCAGACTGAACTGAAAGCTTGAGTTCTGATTATACGCTCCCAACAGAGAAACTCTCTTACTTTTTATGTGGATTTCTGCTTAAATTATACATCATTAAAGGGTGCCGGCGAATTAGTGCTTAAGCTCACACTCCCTTCAAGTTCCAAAGAAAATCAATAAAAGAGACATACTCGTAAGGGTAAAAATTTCAAAGGGAAGAAAAATGAAAAAGAGAGAAAAATGATTGAGTCATATAATGAGAGCCGCTGTTTAACAGAAAAGTTTAGAAAGAAGTGCAATTCAGCTAAATTAACTGAGTGCACTGAGAAATAAAAATGTCAATTGTTCGGATAGCTTTAGAGGCAGCGATCATTTTGTAAAGGAACTAGGAAAATTTAAATTTAGAATGTGGATTTGATTGCGGTTATTGTGCAGAAAAAATAGATTTCAGTCACCTTTCGGATTGATCGGTCATCCGAGTAGTGATATCCCGACCTCTGATCACTGCTCGTATGCCTTAACCGCAATGAACGATAACGGCTGTAACTGAGTTCTAACACGTTTTCCTTTCGACTAACTTTAAGGGATTCTACTTGACTTGATTTGAAAACTTCAAGTTGTGAACAAATCGTGACTTATGTAAGCTGTCAATGTTGCATTGAAAAGTAGAAAATAAGAAAGAGGTTAGCAAGCGAGATTGAAATGGCTTATAAGTAGCAAAGGGTTTTGGTCATTGATTTAATTTGTTGATGCTCATCTCAGTGGACTGTAGAACTCTCACATAAAATCATCACAACTGTCTCACTTAACTTTATTTATTATGAACTCTGAGAGCCGCTACAATTTCTCACTTCTGCACTCGGCGGCAGTTCAGAACACACTCCGAAACACAGACTCTTTTTTTTTACAGGTGGCGCTGCTGCAACAGCGCTTGAGGTTTGGTACTGAACATTTCGCCCCACGTTGCAATGGTTACATTCAATCATTTAAACTATACAGGTATTGTAAATAGAAAACGAACACATAAAAACATTAAATCACACAATGAAAAAAAGATATATAAACACATAAACAAATACTAAGGATAAAAATACAAAATTACACATTAACAGGTAAAATACAGATTTTTGAAATTGGTCGCTTGTAAACTCCAGATTGAGTTTTTATTTTGACAACTCTGACCCTTTTGTCATCACCAAAATAAAGCTTGATTATTCTACCTAATGCCCCTTTTTGAAGCGGTAAATTTTTATCTTTTAGAAGAACTAACTCATTTATTTTCACGTTATCTTTTTCTATCATCCACTTGGACCTCTGTTGCAAATTATTAAGATATTGTATGTGCCATTTCTTCCAAAAAATTTGAACTATTTTTGTCAATTTTTTCCAATTAGACAAACGATTGTCTTTGACCTCAGTTAAATTTGGCTCGACTAGAACATTTAAGGGTCTGCCAATTAAGAAATGGGCAGGGGTTAATACATCATATACATCAGTATCGGAAGACAGAGGTACAAGGGGTCTCGAATCACAAATTCCTTCTATTTGGGTAATAATCGTAAATAATTCTTCATAATTCAGTCTAGAATTTCCTAAAACTCTTTTAAAATGAAATTTAAACGCTTTTACTCCACTTTCCCAAAGGCCTTCAAAATTAGGCGTTCTTGGTGGGAGGAATATCCAATCAATTCCTTCAGTTGACTTATAATATGCGTCAGGTTTTACAACAAAATTGTGTAGCTTATTGAGTTCCTTATTTGCTCCAATGAAATGTGCAGTTTATGTCTGAAAATAATTTCAAACATAAACCGCTACGAGCCACAAATCTTTTTAAAAATGCTATGAAGACTTATGAAGTTAAATCAGTGACTATTTCAAGATGAATAGCCTTTGTAACTAAGCATATAAATATGCAAATATATACTTTATGGTAAATTCCTTTCTTTTGATTTTTATACTTTACAAGGAATGGACTACAAAAATCGACGCCTGAACAATTAAATGGGAAGTCAGGAGTCAACCTCTCTCTCAGTAAATCACCCATCAATTGCTCAACTCCTACGGGCTTAATTCGAAAACACTTAATGTAATCGTGCACAACTTTTCTACACGTTGCTTTACCCTGCACTGGCCATAACTTTTGTCTAACATAGTGTAATAATGCAGTAGGCCATAAGTGAAAGTATTTCTTATGATAGGACTCTAATACGATCGTAGTTAATTTATGACTTTAGGCAGAATAATTGGGAATTTACTGTTAAAACTTGCATTAGCTTCTTACATTCTTACTGCTTTAATCTTCCCTTAACTCTCAGTAATCCCTCCTTGTCTACAAAAGGTTTAAACACTTTATCTTACTTTTCGCAGGGATACTTTTTGTTGAGTTCACTTTACTTTAGTGTTACTTTTGTGTTTACTTAAAGTTATACTTTAGTTCTTCCGGAAATTCTCTACCCTGAATATGTTTGATTAGGAAAACCTCGGCTTGGTTGATCTCCTTTGTTGCCAAAGCTTCCAGTCTCTTTTCAGTTGGACTTTTTAGATTATGAATAAATCGGAAAAAGTAACTTAAAACATGTGATACCTTAGAATAATTATTACTGATATCAATTAAATCATAAATAAAGAGATTGAGCGTTTAGTCAGTACAGGTAAGTAACTTTGCTCTGAATGTCTAAGTTCACATATAAAGTCGTCTCTAATGACGGATGTAGGAATTTCTCGATTTGGATACTCGCGTTCTTTCAAAAAAAGTAGATCCTTCAAACCACAGTTTCTTCGAAACAAGTTTCTCAGGATCCATCCCTCTTGAAATAAAATCTACGGGATTGCCCTCGGATGATACGTGACGCCACTGTTGAACTTTTGTCAAGTCCTGTATTGTCGCTATGCGGTTTGCTACAAACGTTTTTAGGAAGTACGGCTCTTTTCGTATCCACGAAAGGACTATCATTGAATTACTCCACAAGTAAATATTAACTGTCTCAAGTTGCAAGGCATTTTTTACTTTTGTTACGAGTTTTGCTATGAGAACGGCTGCTCTCAATTCCAACCTTGGATTTGTAACACGTTTAAGAGGTGATACGCGTGATTTTCTACAAATCAGATTCACTTCGAAGGCTCCACTATCTGATGTTGATTTGCAGTAAACGACACATCCATAAGCAGATTCAGAAGCATCTGCAAATCCATGAAGCTCTATATGCACTGATCTTTCTATCAATATGCATCTCTTCACATTTACACTGTTTATTGAATATAAGGACTCGATGAAGTTTTCCCACTGTTGTGCCTCCATTTCAGGAAGTGGGTCGCTCCAGTCTAATTTAGACATCACAGTTGTTGTAAAAATATTTTTGCCTTCGTTATTGCAGGACCCAAGAGTCCGAGGGGGTCGAACACTCGTGGTACCGTTGAAAGTACTGACCTTTTGGTAGGCGAAACCACGCTTTCCACCTGAATGTGGAAAGTGAAGGTATCGATGGAGGGGTTTCCCTGTTACACCTAGCGTCTTTGTCTCGTCTTGAAAGTTATAAACTAACAGGCCCAGTTTTAAGTTCTGGGTTGTTGCTAACCCACTTGTGTAGTGTCATACCTACCTCCACTACTGAGCGCTTTTACTTACTCGAATTGCATCTCTTTTGCTACGCTCAGACTGTCTGCCCCACTCAGAACGTATTCCATGTAGAAGTCTTTTTCTAAAACTGGAGATGCTAAGGGGTAATTTTCGTGCTCATTGCATGACAAATGTAGTAAAACTCTGGTTGTAAGATACGGTGCGCTCGTTGTACTGTAAGTTACAGTTTAGAGCTCATACGTCTTAACTGGTTCGTTTACTCCCTCCCTCCAAATAATTCTCTGAAGCTCAGTTTGGGTCGGGTCAATTAAAATGTTCCTATACATCTGTTTTATATCAGCTACAAAAGCATAAATGTGTTTGCGAAATCTTGTCATTATATTTGAACAAATCTTTCTGAATAACCCCACCGTTATATTGTAAGGAGTTGAGGGAGTTCTCTAAGGTTGTTTTTGAGGATGCATTGAAAACTACATGAAGTTTCGCAGTACTTTTATCAGGGCGATAGACTCCTAAATGCGGTATATAATACGTTCCTACTTCTTCCTCATACTCTGGAATTTTTGTCATGTAACCCAATAAAAATTCTCTATACAATGATAAATACTCAGGCTCTTTTAAAAAACGATTCCACAGTGAATTTAGGTTTTTAAGGGCAATATCTTTGGATTTCCCTAGGCACATTGAATCATCTTTTAATGGCATTTTTACTATATATCTTAATGTATATCTCTCTTAACATTTTTCTGAAAGTGCTTTTCGCAAATTATTGCCTCTTTATTTTGGGGTACTTCAATCTGCACATTTTCTAATTCCCAAAATTTCTCTACAGTCTCATTCAACCTAGTATTATCAATGAAGCTATCAGCCCTTCCCTGAGTTTTAACGGGAACGCTTCCACTTGCAATGTATCCAAAAACAGTGTTTTGAAACATCTAATTACTATTAGATGGACAAATTTGACCTGGCGCAATAATTCATAAAAGATCTCGGCACTTAACAATAAATCTACATATCCTGTCAAGTTAAAGTTTTCATCCGTGAGTTTTATATAGAAATCGTAGCATTAACAACAGATTTAATCGTAGTAGATGTATCTCCTATGCCACAAACTGTCAAATTAGTTTTATTTATTTTTAAATTAAGGCTATTCGCACAATCTGTCGTCATATAGTTATTTATGGCTCCTTGATCTAATATCGCACGCGCTCTGTAATTATTTCCCATCTCATTTCTCAATAAACAATTCACAGTACTTAGCAGAACAGTTTTTGACTGGTTTATTATCCGCGTAGAGAGTACGAAGCTAATATTTCGATTATTGGCTGTGTTGACAACTATTTGAAATACAGGCGCAATTGGCGCTAAATTAAATTCACTCACTCTCACTGTGGGGAAAGAAAATCCAAGGCCACTCATGTTTATTGCACTTTCATTGCGCAATGTCTCTGGATTTCTCGGATAATGTAATGACTTATGATGACGTCTGTTTTTTCTCACTAGTTTGCACAAGGAACAAGAAAATTTTGATTTACAGTTATTAACGAGATGTCTGCCTAGTTAATTGAAACAAAAGTTGTTTTTCTTAATTATCTCTACTCTTTCAGAAACGGGTAAAGCTAAATAATTTCTACATTTGTGTAATGGATGATTTTTATAACACAATTCGCACTTTTAAGTTTTGCTATCAGCTAGAAATATTTTAGACAAACTTTTCGGGTTAGAGTATTTTTGATTATTGACATCCGTTAATGATTTTCCCCGTGACACAAAAAATAAATCTGCTTCTTTTCCTAAAGCTACCGGATCATATCAACTAGTTGATTGTCTTACGCTGATATGAGACGTGGTTTCCTTGTCTAATGTTTGGAATATTTCGTCCGATACAATTAATTGTTTTAACTTCTGAAAATCAGACACTTCTCTTATAATAATCAAAACTAGTTGTTAACCGGGACGAAAATTGCACGTGGGTTTCGTTTGCTTATCTAGTAGTTGTTCTGAATTGCTCCAAACACAACTGGGGGGGGGGGCGAATTCTCTTAAAAGAATTTTCTTAACCTTTTCATAATCACTCAACTCATTATCACTTATATGAGAAATTACGTTTGAAGCTTTTTCACCCAGTAAATTCAAAAGAATCTCTGTTTTAAATTTATCGGGTACGTTTTTTATTATAAGTTATCTTTCTAAAGAAGAAAAAAGCCCCCTTCTGGTCGACTAGGGATTCTGATTGTTAAAGTTTTGACACTTTTTATGAGTGAATCCAAAGAATCACAGATCTCAATTTTATTTTCTGAATCGTCGTCGTCAGTTTTTGAAACTGCTCTCATACGCGACAATGCTAATTCAGCATTCAATCTCTCTAATTTAATTTGTTCTAACTGTAATTCTAATTGTTTATTTTTCTAGTTTATCTCTAATTCTGATTTCCTGTCCTCAATTATCCCCTCTATGAGATTGGATATAAATTCGGGATCGGTTTTAAATTTTGCAGTATTTTTTATAATACTAATCAACTCTGTAACCATCATTTTATCTGTTATTACCTCTTCCAACTCTGTTGCAGCAATCTGCAAATCCAGTTTTCCAGCGTTTTTAAACATTTTGAGAGCAATCTAAATTACAAATACAATTAACCCTTTACTCATACAATAATAACACAAATTATTTAAAACACAAATTATTTTAAGGGAGTAAACGACCAAAAAAGCTCATGCATCTACTTCACAACAGGTTTCTGGTTATTATTCCTTTGCAGCACTAACACACTGAACCGAAACTGTTACACATATCCATAGGCCATTTAATAGGCCTCCGGCTCGACGGACCAAATGGTCGTTGATTTAATTTGTTGATGCTCATCTCAGTGGGCTGCAGAACTCTCACATAAAATCATCACAATTGTCTCACTTAACTTTATTTATTATGAACTCAGAGAGCCGCTACAATTGCTCACATCTGCACTCGGCGGCAACTCAGAACACACTCCAAAACTCAGACTCTTTTTTTTTACTGGTGACACTGCTGCAACAGCGCTTGTGGTTTGGTACTGAACAGGTTTGAAGTGTAAAACAGTAATTTACGCGCGTTTAAAATAATGCCAGGCGACTAAGTGGTCATCGCATAGAGAGACGGGAATTAGATACAGCAAATTGTTCTTAACACGGATCCACCTAAGAAATGATTAAGATAAATAGAGTTTTCAATTAATCTTTGGTTTACGAGGAAGTTATAGTTCCACTTTCGTAATATAAATTTTGGTTTTTGATTATTCCTAAATAAGAATAAATATAGCATATACACTGGTTATCATAAATTAAGGAAAAATCACAAAAATAGCGA
>BMAW01123868.1:0-15201 GCA_019974015.1 Nephila pilipes
TTGGTATTGCTTCGTTCAGTTACGCAATGTTTGACTAGAGATTTCCTGGCAAAAGTTTTCAACAAATAATTGAAAATCATTATCAGTTCTTTTTTTTAAATTTGAGTATACTGAGTAGTCAGATTCCATCAACATTCTTGCTTAAGCTTGTGCATGCTTTGGTTGCTGTGACTGTGGATTTCCTACACGTGGTGATATTTTCTACAATTGTTTTCTTATTTGGATTAATAATTAGCATTTTTATAACATTTTTTATAGTTAATTTAGATTTTAATTTAATGAATTTCTAGAAGTTAGCATTGTCTTTTTTAAATTTATTTTTTAAATGGCTTTGTTTTACTATTAATATCTATATAAATATTAATATCTTTTTAGCTTTTTAATATCTTTTCGTGGATGACAATTCCCCTATTCCATTTTTCGACTGCGCCCATATTTGCTTCAAAGACGAAAATTTGTAGCGTTTATATATATATATATATATATATATATATATATATATATATATATAACAGCAACACATCACCTTATAACCTTTATTGAGATCTTTTGGATTTTTCTTTCGTTTTAGCAGTACTGGATGAATTAAGAGAAAATGTGGCATTCCTTCTGATATTTGGTACGATGTTCCTTACAAGGGCGGAGTGCAGAAATTAGTATTGTTCTTCAATTCTTGGCTGGATAATTTGATCTAAAAATTAACATGGTGGAGTGGTAAACTGGGAACTTTCTAGTTAAGAATCCTGCCAATATTATAAAAGAATTTGTAAATTTCTCTCGACTTAGACAGATGCTGTCGAAATAACAGTCATATTTAAAAATCATCTTTATTGTTGAAGATATTTCTATATTTAGAAATAACAATTGAAGCAACTATGGAAAAAGCATTTCAATGTAGAGTCCTAAGCAACAAAAATTCATTCAACAAATGAGAGAAAAATAGCGCTAAAACCTTCTATTAGTTTTTACACCAAGGGGAGGCCAATTAGTAAGATACAGTTAAAAAACAGGAAGAGTGTTGGCAGATGTACTTGAGTGGAATGCTAAAACTGGTTTTTGTGAAAAAATAATAGAAAGTTAATAGAAGAAAATGAAGCAGTTATATACA
The DNA here is from genome assembly GCA_019974015.1 of Nephila pilipes. Classification (NCBI taxonomy): domain Eukaryota; kingdom Metazoa; phylum Arthropoda; class Arachnida; order Araneae; family Nephilidae; genus Nephila; species Nephila pilipes. The sequence continues at coordinate 1,109 of BMAW01123868.1, forward strand.
AGTCATCAATGTATATATTTATTTTTTATATATATATATATTTATACAGGGTTGATTTTTTTCCAACCTCCGATTCGCTATGATAAAAAGACTAGTGAATATAAAAAAAAAAAAATGTTTGAAAAAGTAATGTACAACAAAGGTTATTTTTCTACATAATCACCTTGACGATTGAGGCATTTGTCATATCTGTGAACAAGCTTTGCAATACCCTCTTCATGAAATATTTGCCGCCAATGAACAGGGTGGTTGTGACAGTTTCTTTATCCTGGATAAGTTTAGGCTGCTCCCAAGCCACTTCTTCAATTCAGGAAAAAACTTCAGTAAAAGATCGAAAAAGAATGCGACATCTAGCTGGTGTGTGCGCAGTAGGCTACTGCATCCTATGCAAACTTTGTCATTGCAGTCCTACTTTGCTTTCTTGTTGAACTGCAGTCAAGTAAACATGGCTGTCTCCATTGATTCTCCCGCCAAGTGTGAATTTCGAACTGTTATTCGTTTCTTGGAGACAAAAAGGAATAGTGCAGTGCAAATTCATCGAAGAATGAGTCGAGTGTATGGAGACAGCTTTATGAATGATGGTGTTGTTCATAGATCGAAGACTTAAAGATGGCCGAACTTCTTCCACAGCCAACTGCTTCTTAAGTAATTTAAATGGGAAATTTTCAAACATCCATCATATGGCCCCGACCTAACGCTAAGTGACTTTCATCTTTCTCCTGAATTGAAGAAGTGGCTTGGGGGGCAGCACTTCCAAACTGATCAAGGACAAAAGAAAACAGTCACAACTCACCTCAAATCATTGGCGGCAACATTTTTATAAAGAGAGGGTGTTGCAGCTTGTTCCTGAATATGATAAAGTATGTCTCCCGGTTGATAAGACGTTGTGAGGATGACGTTTGCTTTTGGTAATAAAATTATTTTTTATGTTCACCATCTTTTAGTTAATTATGGCCAGTGGGTTGAGAAAAAGCAGCCCTCGTATGTATAATATACTATATGTATATATAGTAATAATAATGTATATGTATAAATATGTATGTGTATATGTATATATGGGTATGTATGTATATATATAATATATGTATGTATATACTTTTTATATATATATATATATATGTATATGTAATATGTAATGTGTGGCTGTATGTGTATCAAGCCTGTATGTATGTATGTATATGTATGGGTAATGTGTGTATATGTGCATATGTGCATCAACAGCTCTAATATTATGTAATAATATGTATATATGCATATATACATATTATATATATTATATATGTATATGTATACCTTCTTCAATATATTATATATAATAGTAATATGTATGTATAATTATATGTATGTATATATGTATATATGTAACACGCCTTATACGCCGACAGCCCTTAATTACAGCAGCAACCGCCAGCCAACTTAACCAACAACAATAACCATATATATATAACAGCAGCAATATGTATATGTGCTGCTGTAATATGACAGCAACAACAACCAACCAGCCCTTCAGCAACCCTTCCCTTAACGTATACGCCGCTAACTAACCAGCAATAACGTATGGCAGCCAACTAACAACCAATAACCGCATATGCATGTTATACAATGATACAGCCAACATACCATATAATAACCAGCAACCAATATGTGGCTGTGTATAGCAACCAGCAGCAACCACCAACCAACAACAACAATATTGATGACTGTGGCATGTAGCATAACCTTGTATATGCTTGTAGCAACCCTTGTATGTGTGTAGCAGCCAGCAACCTTAGCCATGATGACTTGGCTTAATATGTAACCAGCCTTAATATAATAATACTTCAACAGTATGTATGTATATGTACATGTATATTGTGGCCATGCTTATGTGGCAATACATGTAATCGGCAGCAATGTGTACTATTGTATATTTATTGATATATGTACATATATATATATATATATATATATAATAATATTATGCTCAATATTGTATATATATATATATATATATATATAACTATTATATATATATATATATATATATATATATATATATATATATATATATATATATATATATACTAAAATTGATTTAACTTCTTTGTATTTCTTTAGATAATATTCAATATACGTGGAGTGATATACCTATTTTTTTCAAAATTTTCCATTGAGTTTTTCTTAAAAGATTTTGATTGTTAGACATTTTTTTTTGTGGGAGAAGGGAGATTGTTTTTAGGTTCTTTTTGATTTATTTAATTATTTTTTATTTTGTTTTCCAGAATTTGTTTCAATTAATATTTTTGATGCTATAACTATTTCTTAGTAATATATTTTGTTGATGGGGATAGTTAGGCTAATAAAGCTACACTAACCCAACTTAACAGTCTAAAAACTATTAAAACATTTAACATATTATTCTGTACTCTTGTCTTTCCGAAAACGTTTTTGGTTTCTTCAATTTTTTTTTAAATTTAGTTTTCTTCTAAATTCCTTGGTTCATTTACTTTAGGAAAAGTATTTGGGGAAACAAAAAAAAATGGTTTATTTATATTTTCATATCATGTTGCATACAGAAACAATCACGATAATTAAATTTCCATTCGAAAACGCCTAGTTTCTTAATAATTCTAATTATAACAAACTATTATGCACTTGGGAATATTTTAAGCTAATTGCTTGAGTAAACTTTATTGTTTAAGGAAAAATTCGTAAATGTTATAATTTTTAAGCGACTGTGCTTTCCTAGATATGTGCATTACTTTAAAAAAAATTCGAAACACTGAGCGTAACTAACACTAATTTTAAAAAAACATTTTAATGTTTGAAATAGCTTTTAAATGTGATTATACTTCTGAAAGAAATCTTTTTTTCTTGTAAAACTCGATTTATAAGCTTTTAATATCTTTGAGAAATAATATGTTGATGCAATTCGTTTCTTTTTCCAGTTATTTTGGCACTAAACCCAAACCACATAGACATGTGTTGTGCTGAATATTGTAGCTCCCAAGGGACACTAACTTTACTCTCTGTAGAAATTATAAGTAGGCATGTCCATACGCATCGTAAGAGAGATGAACGTCTCAACGAAGCAAAAGCTAATTACAATACATTCCCCAAAGGATATACCATGAATGAATGCAACCAAGATAGCCTTAGAAATTCCCACATGAAGCAAGTTTTTTTCCCTTTGCTACAATTCCATTATTTTTTTACGTTCCCAAGGCACAGGGCATTTATTTGGTCCTCGAGTTTTATAACCCCAAGGATTAAATGGCATACCATTTTTTTTTTGTTTATCACTTACTGAGACAGTCTATCGGATAAGAGTTCATTGCAGAAAAAAAGATGCTAATTAGAGAATGAAAAAAAGTTATTTCTTATTGTTTCAGATTTTTTTTTCTTCCTTGTGATAAATAACATAGATACCTTTCCTAATGAAGCTGTTTTCGATAAAAACATGTTTCTTAGAAAGCGAAGATATCGTTTAGATAACTTTAAGAAAAATAGCAATGTCTTATTTTATTTAATAATTTATTAAAAAGAAACCAAACGAAGATTATTTCTTGTTATAAAATTGCAGTCCATACATTGTTAATTTCAATATACATGTAATATTTTTATGGAACTCAATACGCGTATTTCGCATTCTCACTGAATAAGAAATCATAAGAATTAATTTAGCATGTAACAACATCCGATTATCTCTCTCGTCTATCAATTTAAAGGTCATTCTCTCAGGTGTATTATTAAACAACGAGAGTGAACTTGGTACAAGTAAAGTAAGCATGCGCCAAACATCAGCAACCGACAGCTGTTTAGAGTGAAGTTTTGTCTTTCAAATGCAGTACCTCTCGATTATATAAGCAATTCCGTATAGCAGTAGCCATTGTTCCAAAAGAGTTATAATTTTTTTGATTCGGTGAAAAAAAAAAGTGTTCAACAACGAATTGTTGAGAAATTGCGCATGAAACTTAGAAAATCACTACTAACAATTGTAATTTATTGAAACAAGTGTGTGGTAATGAATGTTTATCGCAAACACGTTATTTTGAGTGGTTAAAGAATTTTCTAGTTAGCCGAGAAGACATTGATAATGTATCACGCATGGACCACACTCACACTTCAAAAATTGATGATAATATTGAAAAAAAACTGTTAATCTGGTTCGATGTGATCGTCGGTTAAGTATTCACGTAGCTACTGAGACTGGAAAAATTGACAAAGTATCCGTACGCAAATTTTCCAACGAAGCAATGCACCGACTCATTCCACATTTTCTGTTAGGAAGTTTCTACCCATGTACAGCATTCCAATTTCAGACCATCAGCCTTATTTGCCGGATCTTGAGCCATGAGAGTTTTATGTGTTTCGTAAGGACGAATATGCATTAGAAGGATCAATATTTGAGTCCACTGAAACTTTGAGACAAAGCGGTAAGGAGCTGACAGGCTCCTTACTTTCTATCAGCTCCTCCGGTACTTTCTTCTTCAGTATTGCTTCGAACCATGGAAGATTCGAATGAATTGTTATAGGGAAAGAGGAGTGTTGTATATTGTTGGTGATAATAAGTAAATACGCATTATATCAAAATAAAATGTTTCTCAGAGTCAGACATGATATTTAATAGCCACATCATGTAATCCAGTATCTAACTTAAGCTTAGTCTTATAAATGTAATTAAAATAATCAACTATTTTTTCCAAAATCTTCCGTTGATGCTTCAGAAGGGAGATGATCTCATACAGTTTAGCGTCTCTATCTGGAATAATAATAATTTCTATAATCTATTTAAGAATTCGCTTACCAGAATACGATTGCGAGCATCTCATTCATGTATTCATTTGCTCGAGGTGTGTTGAATCTTAATGTCACCATATCAACAATACACACCTGAAGATTTCCCAGCAAATCACACTAACGCTTTTCCTATTACTGTTTCCTTATTATTATTCTCTGATGTTTCCGTCCTTCCTCCTTTCTTTCTCACTACACTTCAGTTTATGTATAAACTTTACTTTATTAGAAGTAGAGTTGCTTGAAACAGTAGCGACCATAGAAAGTTCGTAAGGACAGTTAAAAGGAAATACGAGTCTCTAATGCCAACTGTTGGGTACAAATAAATTTTGTCGGGTTTTCTTTAACATCTATTTTTATCATTCTTTATATATAGTTCGTTTTCTATCTGTCTTCCTCTTTTCGGATCTGTCACAGTTAAGTTTTTGATGTAATTAATATTCTGAATATAAAAATCTAAGAAAACGTGATTTTTATTTGTAATCCTTTTTATCATTTAATCGGTGTTTAATGCTGTAGGTGCAAAATGCTTTAAATAAACTGTAATTTTATAACAAATTTTAATGATATTCAGTTTGTCGAAGTCTATTATTAATCTTTGTAAAAAATATTGTTTCACATAATAATACATAAAAGTTTTAACATACCAATACCAATGTTGGAAGAAGCTGTACAAAATCATTGTCAGTTCCAAGGATTTTATGAAAATAACAATTTAAAGAATAATTAAAGCGGTAGCACATCTACAACTAAAATTTATTACTATACCATGAAAAATTCGAAAATAATGCAACAAACAATTGGCCAAAATTCGAAGAGTCGAATTTTAATTTTCAACCTCTTACATAACAAATAACAACTGAGTAAAATTTTGTTACAAAATATTAAAAGATTTCATTCAAACAAATGTAATTAATAACAAATGAACTAAAGATTATAAATAATCTTCTATTAAATAATATACATTGAAAATATAGCAATTATAACTTTCAATATAAAGTTAATGTGTATTTATTTTTATTTTTGAGACTACTTTAGTATAAAACACGAATCAATAAGATTTAGTTGAAAAGTTACACATAAACATCATACGACTTCTTATTGTAAAATATCGGAGGTTTTCATTTTTATTTAAGTATTTATTTTATACCTACACATTTCAATGTTTCGCATTTTCGATTGTTTGTGTAACCATTAATATCGGGTTTCATCAATAAATAGTTACTTCTTAAAATTGTGAAATATGTATTTACATATACAAATACCAACATTGAAGATATACTGTTATAGAAATAAATAAGTTATAACCTTTTCGGAGAAATTAAATTTAAAATAACTCTTTAAATTTAAATAAATCTTAAGATTTAAAATAAGTCTTAAGATTTAAATAACTCTTAAGATTTAAAATAACTCTTTAAAGTTTTTACAATTCTAAATGTATAATGTAACCACCAGTGTTGGTTCTAGAAAAGTTAACACCGGCGGGGTGGGAGGCACAATTGTTTTTAAACCTTAAAGACACTTATAACATTTAACTGATATATAATTTTTCATTTATTATTCGTTCCCATTAGGTCCTTAATCTAAGAATGAATTAAATGTTAACTCAGAAGTCAAATTCAAATTGAGAACTAAAAGCTTATTGCTAAATATATAGCTCGTTCCTGTGCTTTAAGACAACAAATAATTCTGAAGTAAAGCAACGAAATACTTATAATTTGGTTAGGACTTCCTACTCAGGTATGTTATTCTGTCTGCGGGAGTGGTGGTAGGGATTTTGATTGTGGGGAGAGGGAGCACGTGTTTCCGTGCTCACCCCCTGGATCAGCAACTGGGGAACACTATAAATAATACGATTGATTCCCTATCGGAAATAAGACTTACTCATTCCACGCTTTCCCCCCTCCCCATATTCTGTGTTATAGTCTTAATGGCTGTAATTATTCTCTTTTGATTTTGTCAATATTTGCTGATAGAGGTGGAAAAAGCACTTGTAACCTACGAATAGTTGTTGTTGTTACATATGGCTCAAAAGAAACTCAATCCATTAGTATTTGACCACTCCCATAAACATCAAAAATGAATTGCAAATCCACTTAAAGTACACAGACCCCAAAAAATCATCATTAAAAAGACAAAATTCAAAGATCAGAACATCTATAAGACCATTATTAAAAAGAATAAATTCAAAAATTAAGATATCTATAAGAACACTAAAAAGTTCTACAGGGGGAGCATTCAAGTGTTCAGGACATGCGATCCTTGGAGCTCTCGTAAAGTAGATGAACATCATCTGTAAGTTGTAATATAGGGTCAAATTCCGAACAAATATGTAATTGTTCTTTATTCATAATATCTCTTTTGCATATAATACATAAGCTATTGGTCAATATTCCTATTATCTTTACATGTTCTGCTAGGCAGTCAAGTCTAGTTTTTAATCTAAAATTGGCCACCTCCTCTTTACGTGGTCTATGACTAAATTATTTCCAGCCATTTGCAACATTTCCCAATATTTAACTCTGGATTTATTAGCCAGATCCATGTTTTTTGTTTAACATGATTTTTTGTCTATACATCTTTTACCGATGGAATAGCAATATCTTCCACATGTGATTTTGTGCCTCTCTTAGATAGTAGATTCACGCTTTCGTTACCATAATGATAGTATTTATTGATAGTATTTATTCGTGATGGTATTTATTTCGTGATGGTATAAATCGGAATTCTACAATTTAGCCATTCATAATTAGCCCCTATGAATAGTGCCAACGGAAGGGTGTAAGAATGATGTTTTGATCCCTTATTAAGAGCAAGACCCTCATTTTCTTCTGGACTAATCCACTGTAGCTACAATTTGCCACTAAGGTATCTACAAACAGATACGAAGGTATGGAACGTGTTGATAACACGATTTATTTCAAACTCTATGAGGTACAGATGGTGCACGCTCTTATCCAAAATGATAAATAAATAATAGACCATTATTTTTTACAAGCTTGCTGTTAATGATCTCAACTAGAAGATTTCTTTATATATAAGAGGTGGATTCCTTCATATCTAAAATTGTCTCTGTTGATAAAGTGACGTTTCATACCAACTGCGAATTTATTCTTCACTATGGTCACAAATGGCCCACAGCATGGGTATTCAACCTTTTAAACTTCGGGGAACCATTTGAGCTTACCATTCTCTCGAAAGAGGAGGATAAATAGAATATCAAAGCTTTATTCTACTCAAATTTACAAAATCATTATAGTATCTCTATTTATCAAAATAGAAACGTCTAAACAAGATAAGGAATGGTACTAATAGCTAATATGTATTTTGTTTCGTTTTCTAAAATGTATTCTATGGATAGTAAACAAAATAAAGAATATTATAAATAATAGCAAATTAATGAAAGGACAATTTTTAATGACATTTCTGAGATTTTGTTCCCAGAGGTTGAAGATCTTCGAACTAGACTATTCCTTTATATACACTGGGGAAATAAATTAAGAGAATTTGCATATTTTATCGAATTTCATGAACAGGACTGAACTGAAGGAAAAACCACTGCTTCTAGATTGAAATGCAAATCTTGTACGGTAAATACGTAAGTGTACACGTGTGTGTAGGTGGAACCAAGAAAAACAGTCTTTATAAGCGCGTGGAGAGTAAGACGAATTTCGTTCGCTATCACACCTCGGCAAATTTCGTGGTGTTATCTTGCAGCAATCGGTTTAATTCACATCGGAATAGTAAAACTGAGTAACCACAACGTTTAGATGATGGAATGAGGAGGTTAAACGTGGAAGGCTAGAGGCAGGCCAATCGCAAGTCTAGATATGCAGAGAGTTTAATTTGACGCCCAGTATCGTGTGTAAACTATGGAAACAGTTCACCGAGAGAATGAGAAAAATTAGGAAATTAAATCATTATTCAAACAAACTATTATAAAATAAAGTTAATCAATGTATATATATATATATAATGTTATATTTTTTAATCAAAATAATACAATCATACACGTTTCATTCATAATAAAGCAATTGTGTCTTATTTATTACAGAAATTGTTTCACTACCCTGCGTTTTAATCTAATGATAATATTTTCGGAAGTTTCAGCTTGAAAAATCAATCGTTTGGCATTCAATTCTTATGTAGTTTCAACTAGCAGGAACAGTCAATCACGTTCAAAAAGTTAATTCTATTTTGTGTTAATACAATAAAATGTTGGATCTAATATTAGATGTAAGTGGGTAAGAAAGTTCGTATATTTAATGTTAATTTTTAAAGTAAGAATTATGCTTATTTTCCTTTCACACAGTAATTTATTGCGGAAAATATTAAAAAAAAAAATACTAAGGAATGTGCTTAAAATACATATATATATATATATATATATTCAAACTACTTAAATATGAAAAAATGTCTGAAAAAAATTATGTAAATGGAATATGCTAATAAATAGTAAACTATGAGTTCTACAAATTAATCAATCATCATAAACGGTATATCTCAATACAAAAAATAATTAAACTCTTCATATTTGCTGTTATTTACCGATTCCGTTTCACGAATTAAGCTTTTTTTGTAGAGTATAATTATGAAAGTAACAGATGAGATCTTTATACAAACATGCACATACTTTCTTCTGTACAGCACGAGAGAAGTTAAATCGAATTTAATATGAAACGGAAATGAATTAAATGGTATAGAAATGTAAAGGAAACAGAACATTTCAACGTTAAATATTAAAATATTAGAAATAAATTATTTTAACAATGAATACTTAAAGCAAAATAAACTTTCTGGCAAAACCCATAATATTTTCTTTATTGAATATTTCGTTTCGTATTATATAGTGCAACAAAGGCTATTATCTCCCAACATATCCTGCATACTTATTCTTTTGGGAATGTAACGGAGTGATAACTGTTTCAATTGCATGAATAACCAAAGAGATTTTTGGGCGGTTTATTTTCGAGTCGTAAAAATAAATTAGTATAAGATAGATACATCTACTCTTTCATGCAGCCGTTACATCTTATTTTGAAACGTGGTTAAAAATATGAACTTGTTCTCAAATTTTCATATACAGGGCGATATAATTTTTTTTTTATTTCAGCCCCTACCTTCTCAAACAGTTGTCTTGAGGAAGTTAGACAGAGAATTAGCATCCTATCATCTGACCGTGAAGAGAGATCTCTGAGGCGAGGCATATTTAAGATGCGCCAATCCCATCATCTCATACGAAAGGACTTTGGTTTTATTTTCGACATTTGGGCTCATTAGAATTTTTCTTTACCAACAATATTTTAACAAGAATGCAGCGTTTCTAAATAAAATTAAGTTTTGTAATAATAAAGGAATTACTCCGTTTATTAACAATTAAAGAGGCACTTGTTTCATTAAAATATAAAATCGTTAGTGGATCACTTTTCAAAGTCTTATACCAAAATGATTTTCTTTATAACATAACATATAAAGAAATTCCCAAGACTGTAATTTTGCAATTCAGTCTACTGGCAATAATGAAGAAAAGAAAATTCGGAGTTTTTTTGTTACTTTTTGTTGATTTTGGTTCAGTGCATATATGTCAACACTGACTTGGTACAAACAAACTTGATAATTAAAATCATTCAGACAGAAAATCAAATTAAAAGTAATTTTTTCAACTCAATATAATTATTTTGAGTCATGATACTGTAATTTTTATAAGTTATGATATAAAATGGTTACCATTTTGAATCACAGATGTAAAGATTAATTTATGTCGTATTTAAAGATTTATTTCTTACTACTATATAGAAACAATCCAAATGAATGTATTGTAAATACTAGTCTCGTGTGAAAGCATAGTTAACCCTCTTTTTTTGGCAGAATTATTTTTGATTGTGAGAATATTGTTCATATAACCCTGATGATTAATCATGACTCATTATAATATATTTTAACCAACTTTAATGTTTGGCTACCAATGTCTGTTCCAAACCCTTATCAGTAAATTCTATTTAAATGTAATCCAAAAACTGTTTTTCAATTATTCAATCTCATGTGATAATATAAGAACTTATATTGATATTAAGAGAAAATCTTGACAGTTAGAATATTATACATATGATTCGGTGTTTTAATCGTGATTAATTTGAAATTTATCAAAGTAACTGAAATTATTGATCCCTGTATGAAAAATAACTTAATAGTGTGGATATTCCTTTGTGAAATCTATTGGGAAATTATGCAAAAATTTACTTCTTTGTGAATGTTTTGCGGATTTTCTTATTTAAAATGGTTACTAAATTTAACATCGATTCATGAAAGTTAAGATATTACCGATACCAATTTTTTTTATATCTAATGGCAAGGCAATACAGAATGAACAACAACAAAGATGAAATCACAACATGAACACAAAAGAAGAAAAAAAGCATGAAAAATGACCGATGTCATTGCTTTATTAAATGTTCTCTTGCTCTCTAATACAGTGCCGTCTCAGTTTCACCATAGAGCGATGAGCAACGATAAAGGTGAGTATGATTCATTGCCTCCCCCAAATCACAAAGATGACAATTCGGATGGTTAGAAGTCCCAATACGGTATAGGTAACACATGAATCAATAACTCCCGAGACTAACATTGAAAACAACATTTTTTTTGCAAAATTTTTTTTTTATTCATCAACATAACACCTTTTGTTAATCACCTTTTAGGGTGATACAATCGTCCATATGTTTTTAAAAATTTTTTTTTTTTTTTTTTTCCGCAAGAAATCTTTTTTGTTGCGAGTAAATAGCGATAAACAGCTTTCTGAATCATCGACTCGTTGCTGTTTTTGTTCCATCGAAAGCAATCGCGGCACCCACTTGGAAAAAACCTTTTTCATGCTCAATTTTTCATGAAGGATAGTAAATACACTTCCATATGATATCTGTGTCATCACAGCAATCTCACGGAGCTTCACTTTACGATCTTTCATTATAATTTTTGTCACTTCACTCACATTTTCCGGTGTAACGGCTTCCACAGGTCTACCCGAGCGTTCCGCGTCATTTGTGTCGGTACGACCACGTTTAAACTCGGCAAACCACCGACAAATCGTTGCTTTTGATGGACAAGAGTCCGGGTAACATTTTTCAATCCATTGTTTCGCTTGCACGGTGTTTTTACCCATTAAAAAACAATGTTTTATCAGAACACGAAACTCGGTTTTTTCCATTTTTTAAAGAAACTACAAAACGACTTTACTCCAATCTCGATAACTCAGCTGTTTCTGGTCCGATCGACTTAAAATTTTGACACGTTTCAAGCAAAGGTTAGTACTCTAGAAAGACCTGGTTACTGGTTTACTACGAGTGCCATCTCTGGGTTAGTCTCGGGAGTTATTGATTGATGTGTTAGACAGTCATGGACCATCAAAAGAAGAAATTTCGCAACATCCTCACAACGATTGACTTTGGGAATGGACAGAATATCGTCAACTTTCTACCGTTTGCTAACGGCCAAGTAATTATATCCTGTTTGATATAAGGTTTCACGGAATGGTAAGATATTTTTGAACGTCTTGTCTGTAACAATCCCGAGCCTTTTCTCGCAAGAAAATCAGCCTATTCGTTCCCATAAACTCCTTAGTGGCCAGGTATCCACTGGAAGGCAAGACATTTCTTCTTCAAGGCCAATCTCTGCTAGTAATCACGACATTGAAGGATTTCGTTCGATGAAGGAGCGCTATTTGAACTATTGATACATTTGCCTCATTCATTTTAAAATAGAGTTACTAGAATAACTAACAAAAGTTAATTCCAATGTTTGGACCTTATTCGCAAATTTTAGTTCTAAACGCTATCTAACGATGAAATTGGCCACGGTAGCATCGTGGTCACGTCGCGGACTCGAGACTGGTGGATTTCGTCGAGTTGTGGGTTCGAGTCCTGATAACATTAAAGACACAGCGTGAATCTGATGCTGATGTAAATTAAATCTGTCGAGAATCAAAATCCTCCCGTTAGTGAGGTTTGGAAGTAATGTGATAAGGGGCCAGAACACACACTGTCCTCGTCGCTTCATCGAGTTTCAAAATTACAAGGTAAGTAGCCAACAACTCTCTTGTTGCTTTTAGTAAGATGTAAATAAAACCAAATATTACGAAGAAGAAAATAGCGAGAAAAAAATTATTTCTTATAAAAAAGCTTTGCTCAAAGTTGGGAAAAGTAATGGTAATGTCACCCTTTTTTTTTTCAAATTTGATATTAATACCGTTAAATATTTTATGTTCAATCCAAAACACAAATACATAAGTAATTACTTGATAAATCTGTTAAATATGTTCCGCTTTTTTTGTACTCTACACCAAACTAAAAGTTAATTTTATGATATTTTGAAAATGGTTAGATGATAAGAGTAACTTCTACAGACAAACATACCATAAAACAATATACAAATGCACAGATGTAATGGAGGAAGTCTTTAAAAGCTCCTGTTTTTGATAATGGATGACTAAGTTAAGGTAAGGTAAGTAATTACTGATGTGTGATGCCATTTCCTAAATGACACCAACACAAAAGTGATGCTAATGCATTGGTTGGACTTGCTTTGAAAACTATTTAGAGAAAAAAAAGGGTCAAAATCAGCGAAGGCAAGTGAAGACGTGTTTTATCCAACCCTGACACTCCCTTCCCAGGTCAAGCTGCATTTCTCCATATGTGTCGTATTTTACCGTAATTAATCTCCTAATTGGTCTTTTGGACCGCTTTGTCTCTTCCTGTCATTGATATGCGAATTTTTCCTATTCGTCCTTAATTATTGTTCACCAGTGTATATAGGGGATAGACTATTATTTTGATAATATTCGTATAGCCATTCCTCATAATTGTCAGTATATTACAACACAAAAATTTTAACTCAACATTAAACCTTAAAAATAGACTGTTATATGAATATGTAACTGTAAGACACATATAAAAATTTCCGATTAATTGATGTATAACAATTTCAGATATTAAGTTTTGCAGTAAAGAAAACGTCATTTTTAAAACCTTGATGGCCAGAGAAATTTATAATCAAATAATATTGAAATACTTGAAGTTTTTCTTCTAAATAAGGTTGAAACAAAATTCAAAAAATATACTTAATGACAAGATAATGAAATGTAATATGAGACCAAAAGTAAAAAAAATCAGCGGTCTACTGTTACTCTAATATATGTCTTAAAGAATAAATTCTTTGAAAATTTTTAATCTGTATTTTGATTACAAAGTATTTTTATGAAATGATTACTAAGAATTATATATATATATATATATATATATATATATATATATATATATATATAT
>BMAW01123872.1:0-19674 GCA_019974015.1 Nephila pilipes
TCAAAATTATAAATTTCCATAATTTTTTCAAAGAAATTATACAGTAATATCATTAAAAATTTAGTTCACTATATTTTACTCATTAGTTTATATACATGAAGAGTAAACTATTTTGTATATTTATAGAATATTATTTTTTAAAAAAGGGTACCAAATATATCTGTTATTTGTCCGTATTCAACTCGAAGGGAAAGAAAGCTTTCTGGCGAAAAAAATATTTTTTTAGTTCAGTAAAAAAAGATTCAAATAATTCTATTAGTAACAATAAAAATTCTAAGACCTACGAATAATTTTAAACATAGATGTCACATATAAAAAAAGAATTCTTTCAATCTATGTTTTATGTTACTCCGTGTCCTTGTAATTTAAAAAAAAACTTTTCGCAGACCAATTCCGGAGATCAAATTTGGGATCCGATTTGACTGAGGTTCTCTTAATACTTAAACTTGATTTTTTAAAAATGCTTTTTACAGGAAAACTGCTTCTGTAGAATTCAGTAACTTTTCATGCAACTGGAAATATATTCTCCCTTATCAAATTTTATAGGTCGGCATCTCACATCTAACTCGAAACAGTTGAGCTTCGAACATTTGCTCACCAACGAACCAAAGGGAAGACATTGTTCTCGAGCATGATTCTTGGAACCTTGAAGAAGCTAAGCATTCGGTGATGTGATATTTTTACTTTTTTGCTTAATATCCATTATTTTTTTAACTGTTCTTGTGTTTTGTTTATATAATCCTGCCCATTGATTTCCATTATTCGTTCTCTTTACGGGTATGAAATAAAAAAAAAAATCTTCTTATACAGGTCATTAGAAATCGCTGAATTAGAACACTTTGCACAATCTGCATTCTAAACTGTAATAATAACTGAAAATTGAAATGCCGGTACACTGTCTTATCTGAAAAATGTCAATTTTAGCGCCAAATTGTTACCTGCAATTGCGCAACGCACGTTATTTGACTCCTACAGATTATAAAGTTCAATTAAGTTGTCAGTAAGGTCACAATTCTAATTGAAGAGAAATCAGATGAAAGCATAAATGCAATTTATTTTACTAACTACTACAGATCATGTAAGATCGCTCTCTCGACGGTCCTCGAATTCCTTTTATCCTAGCTTATGACCCGCTAAGCGCTCTTCTGTAATTTTATATTGACTAGCATCAGGAATAATTATCAGTCTATATAATTTAAACTGACGTTTAACTCAATAACACAATTAGACGAACGCGCTCCCACATCCACAAAACACATAATTTGAAATATGTTAACAGCACTCAAAAGTGAATGACTTCTACGGCAATGCCTTTCTAATTCGTAATGAGGAAAACCCCGTGACACGAAAGCCGCAAGATCTGGATACCTGCAAATGGTTTTAGGTAAGGGTGACCAGATTTTAACATTCGAAAAGGGACACCATTGACGGGGTTAGGTCGACAAAAAATTTGGTTCCTAAATTAATTACAAATATAAATAATCTGAATATCTTTTTTGTTGACATCACTTGTGAATCTAGCACTAGCACGCAAAGTATAATGTATGGTATGAGAGACAGTTACAAAACTCACAATATGAAGGCGTTCTCGTGGACGACCAACAAACTCTTAGCATAATTTGGCCTTTTCCCTCTCTGAAATTTCCTTCTATTTCTAATCCTTGTATAAGAAGTAATCCTTTTGCAACAATGTTCCAAATGATGCTAGATCGCTAACGAAGCATGTTACCATAAGAATAAAATCTGTGGAAGTGTACAAAGAGTTCTCTCTTCATTTTACAGTTACAAAATGTTTTCGTCGCTGCCAATGCTAAACAATGCCACTGTTCATTAAGTCCAAACAATGGTGATCGTATTCTAGCAACTGATCAAGACGAATTTTGATAATCAGTTCTCAACAATTATTTTTATTATTAAAGTGTAACATTATAAAATTTACAAAAATATTATAAAGATCATATCCTAGTGAAATAGCTATATGGAAGCCGAAAACCGTATATTCCCTTCCCGTTCTTAAGCCGTCCTCTTGCTTATCGTACATTCTTTCTAAAAATTGGGAGTTTCTTAAAACCCCGCGGGACGCGGAATAAATTCTTAAAAATCGAGACTGCGGGACGTCTGGTCACCTTATACTAGGGGGGTGACATCTACCGAGGGTTTAGTTAAATAATAAGCCTAACGGGAGTTTGGATAACTAGGGCGTGTTATAGCTTATAACAGAGTAATAAAGTCTTAGCTTACCAATTACTCACACTGAGTGATACACTTTTTGCAGATTCGACTCCTATCTATTATAGTACTTTAGTTAGGAGTTATTTGTAACCAATTTTACTACAAATGATGAATTACAATAATTCACCTCAATTAACTGAAAAATTTTTGTCAGTTTTTTTTTTTATCTTCTATCCCTCTTCATATTTCTCTCATATCTGCTGATATATCTTACTATCCCTAATTCAATTCACTACATTTCTTAACTTCATCTAATTTGTCTGTTCACGTTTCATTTGTTTGGCTAGGAGTTGGAATTTTATGCAATTCAAAATAAAAAAAAAAAAGTTTCCATGGTTAGTGAAGAGAAAACCGCGAATATACCAACGGCACAATTCTACATTGGTTTTACCGGTAATTCAGTAACTTATGTACATAACTTATAATGCACTTTTTTTTCGACTTTGCACTTTTTTTTCGGTAATTCAGTAAATTATGTACATAACTTATAATGCACTTTTCTTTCTGCGATTACTTTACCCATCAAATAAAGTTTAATTTTCCGGTCAAAACAAAAATAGAAATACAACATAATAATCTGCCTCCGGCACACACACACACACACACACACACACACACACACACACACACACACAAACACACACACACACACAAACACACACACAAAATTAATTTAACCGTTAAAAAGGTTCGAACCTTCAATATTTGAGTCTGAAAATAATTTACCCTGTAGTTTTTTGCAAGGCTCTTGTCAACTAGGCTAAAATGGATTCCTCTTAGGGCTTGTTATCAAGGTGTTTTACTTCTGTCATCGTTGGTGAAGGGAGTCATCTCACTTTCTTTCGTTTTTTGTGTGCATTAAATATGTCCTCAGCTCGTTTTTTCTTGTAATGAAAATATTTTACCATTTAATACACTTATACATAACGTTCACTTGTTTTTTAATGAGTGGATTCCTTTACCAGGAGAACCTCTCAAGCCTACATGGTAGAAGGTGGAGTAATTGAATGGCTCGCAGGGGCTTTCCACTCTGAAGCAACTTTGTCTGAATACGCCAAATACTCCTCCATTGCACTCCTCTTCAATCTCAGCCTGTGCCCCATGGGTAAGTCGCTTACATATTAAGTACTGGTGTAAATTTATTGAAGAAATTCATCGCTAACTGATCAAAATGAATCAACAATTCAATAACGGAACAATCTTCAATAACTGGTTGTAAAATTATAAGAAGCAATGTAAAATTTCTGTGAAATCATACGGCAAGCTAAGAGGCTTTCAAAAAAAGACAGATTTTAGAATACTTTCTCTTAAAGTAATCAATTAATTCATGACTATCTTAAAAAAATTATTGCTACAATACATGTATAATAAATGTCAAATTTTATTTAAAAAAACTCAAAATCTGAATTTTCTTTCTTTACAATTGATGATTTGAAAAGTTTCCACCCGTAATCCTTACAAAGACAAATATAATAATTATTCTTTAAGACGATAGGGAAGGGAAAAACACGTTAAATTTTAACATGATTTCGTTTATAAATCCCCTTTGACCCAACTTGCAAATGCTTAAATTTTGGTGACAATAAATGAAAAGCAGATCACCCCTATTTGTAACACAGGTGATATATAAAACAGAAGAAATTCAAGTTCTAGGGCAGAATTTCCATAATTCTTTCTTGTCATTTGGACTTTATAAATGTTCACTATACCATTTCTTGGATCTCAATCAAGTGATGAGAACGATACCTGAGAGGGAACTTTTCTCTCTATACTTCCTCACCACGCTGACAGAAGGACTTGGAGCCAATGCAGATTTAATGTGCATCAGCCTCGCTACACGGCAATTCTGTATTGGCATCCGGACTTGAACTCACAACACCGACCGCGAACTCACAACCGTGATCACTTGTCTAACGTGGTCGTGAAGAACAGGAGAAAGTTATGAGGAAGCCGACTATCATTATTTGGGGAAAGGATTTGATGTCTTCTTCTCGTGTTTATTTCTATGAGGTCATCACAAGAAAGATAGCCATTTTCATCCCAAATAGTGCAATATTCAACTCTGATATTATTTGCCAAACAACTTATTACGAGGATAATATTCTATGTTAAACTCTAAATATTGAGAGAAAGAGACTAACAAATTCAAAGGTGCTGTTTGATGTTTTATAAAGTGTTTTTAGAGAAAGTTTTTTAACCATTGAGAAAGCGTAACTAAATTTGAAAGTCAGAGAAGTAAAAAAAAAATTATAGAGATGCAACGAACGAAAGAAATTCAAGATCGATTCTTCAACTGCTCGAAAAGTATATTTACAGCGCCGAAAGTAACCTTACAATTTAAAATATGAAAAACGTTTTTGAAAATTATTAACTTGTGCTGACATGTTGTATTGAGAAATGTTTGGGATTAAAATTAAAGATACATTGTGTCAAGTTCAAAAGATTGACTTTCCATTACATTAAGGTTATAATAATAACATTTTGTTTACTTAAGGTATATTTACATTGCTTCGATATACATATAATTTAATATTTTATCATTAGCTTTTATTTTAATATCTGAACAAAAAAATATTGTCTACTTTAACAATTTATCGTTTGTTCTTATTTTGCAATATCTAATTTAATAATCGATTTTTATATCAGAATTATCTTCTTTTCGTTGTTAAGATTGGCAACGTTTTTGTACTTTAGAATGTTTTGCTAGTGAAAATAAAAATATATTAGGTATTTGAAGATGGCAGTTTTTTTTCTCTTCTTGATAGTAATTGCTTCTGTGGAGTCTGGTGCTGAGAAGAACGTTTACTTTACGCAAATTATTGTTCCTTTTGAATAATTCTAATTTTTAGAGAACATAACAGGAATGGGGGGGGGGAGTAAGAACATGTGTGTGTGTTAAAATGAGATTAGAAAAACCAATTTCATTTTTTATTGATTTTTATTTTTGTTATTATTCTCACTTGTCAAAATTCGAAAATCAAAGTTTAGGACTTTTATTATGAAAAAATACAGACTTGAGTAACGCTTGAAAATAATCCAATGCAACTTTTACAAATAAATGTTTCCTTGTTTACACAAAGAAGGTAAAAGTTCTTCATTTTCGTTCAAGAATAGTTTTGCTTAGAAAAATTTTTAGGCCTTTAATGTTGATAAGCTTGTGACGGGTCTATTCGCGACCTTGTCACTAGCAGTCCTCTTGGGGAGTTTTCACTCCTCAACAATTATTTGTATTAGAGAGCTTCCTCCGAAGAAGAGAACGGAAACATGCAAATTAAGACTGATATATGTATATATAGTGTAAGCTTTCAAGAGAGAGAAGAGAGGGGGGAGATAGGATAGGGTAGGATAGAGACTTCTAGCTGAATTGTTCTGTAGATTGATTGATAAATAAACTAATTGTTTTAGAGATGCCTTCCCTTCCTTCCCATCCGTCTGACCCCTTATCATTACAATGGCCCCACATTGGGCGCCATTGTAATAGTGTAGGGTTGGAAGGAAAGGTCAACATCTCTAAAACAATTAGTTTATTTATCAATCAATCTACAGAACAATTCAGCTAGAAGTCTATCCTATCCTATCCTATCTCCCCCCTCTCTTCTCTCTCTTGAAAGCTTACACTATATATACATATATCAGTCTTAATTTGCATGTTTCCGTTCTCTTCTTCGGAGGAAGCTCTCTAATACAAATAATTGTAGAGGAGTGAAAACTCCCCAGGAGGACTGCTAGTGACAAAGTCGCGAATAGACCCGTCACAAGCTTTGTGCATCCAGTTGTAGAGAGTACACCAAAAATATGGCAGCAGTAAAACGAGGCTGAATCACATTCAGTTAGAAAATGCTTGATAGTATTAATGGCAATTTTTGAAGAAAGAAGTATTTCCTGGAGCTAAGGCTTTCCTTGACCTCCACGTTCCTTGGTTTCACTGAGCTAGAATTTTTTCTCTAAGGCTACTTTAAATATCGTGTTTTCACCAATAAGCCTAGTAAGCCCTGATTATCAGTAAATATTTTGATTTGTATGCCTAACTTATATGTCTCTACATAAATAATCGTGTAAATATTTACGTGAGTAAATGAGGTCGCACGTGAAATTTTTTTTTTTTGAAAAGACCTTGTCAGAGACTACAATAATTTCGGAAATCCCGAATTCAGTATCGAACCTTCTGAAATTGTAAAATTCATCAAAATTCCCAACCACCTTGTCTTTATTGTCCAACCCCGTACAATTTTGTACATATTCAGCGTAACAGAATGAACAAAATATAATTGTCCTCATTTTTAAAAAAAATCTATATTATTTTACCTTAGGAAGCATTCTTAAATTAACCGAAACACAAGCAGTATTATGAGAAATTCCAAATATTATTTCTTTTCATTGTTAGGAAAAAAGAGGTGCGAACCCCTTAAAGTGGAACTCATCTCTGGTCTGGGAAGACTCTTACAACAACAAGATTCGAAAGTAAGTTTCGATTCATTTTGAATAGTTAATCGTAAGATTTCTTAGTATGAAATAAGTTTCCTTTCTGTCATATGAACTATAAATATTATCTAAGCTTAATTTGCTTATCAACATATTACATTTATAAATATTTCTTGGCTTGTATAATTAACGTTACTTCAACGTGAAAACTTCGATGTATTGGCGTTTCAAAATGGGTGAGCAAGGGAGACATTTATCTTCGGACATATCATCTGGGGGATGCCATAATGATGTTACAAGATTTTAGTATGAAATGTGTCTTCGCTCAACAGGTGCAATAATGATATATAATTCTCTCCGATTATTACTTTTCCTTTTCCCAAGTAATCGGTGTAGATGGTTCCGCATGCATCTCAGAAAACCGTGTCCATCATCTTTCTTGCCGATTTCACCATCTTTGCTTTCTTCGGAGTTCAAAAGCAAGTTTCGCCTTCAAAAACCTTTACTGTTTTGACTGTTCTTTTGTCTCTGGAGTGTAATAGTGTAGCCATGTTTTTTTTTCACAATCATGTATCGGCACAGAAACTCTTTAGGATTATGACGAAAAAAAAGACCAAATAGCCTCAAAGTCGACTACACGATTTGCGTTTATTTTCCACTGAAAGCAAAAGTGAGTCGATAATTGTTTCACATCGAATATTTCGTGCAAAATTGAAAACTGTACATTAAGACATATCAGTGGCCTCAACTATTTCACGTACTTTGATTCTTCGATCATTCAAAACCACATCCTGTATTTTGTCAATCATGCTAGGAGTAGTCGCTTCCACTGAGCATCCTGATCGACATTTACTCCCTACGACTTTAGTCGAACGTCCTTACGACTTATGTGGATTCACTGCTATGCTTAAACTCATTTACCCATTTGCAAACAGTTGCAAACACAGGAGAAGATGAGCCAGGAACTTATCCAAATCAGCTTTGAACTCTTTTTCTGACTACGTTCGGAACCATGATTTAAAAAAAAAAACATATAAATGAATTTTTTTTTGATACTTAGTATCATCTGAATTAGAATGTATATAAAAAAGCATATCAAATATTTTATTACAGTGAAAAAATTTTAAAATGCAATTTTTTAGTATGAAATAAGAAAAAAAATAGCACATTTTCAAAATATTCTCCTTTCATGAAAAATCTTTCTATAACATTGTCATTCAGCATACGTATTGATATGATACCTGTACAGAGCCTGAACTAGGAATTTTTTAATAATTCACTTTACTTGCAGAGTTATTAAGAGTCGAAGTAACAACAAACGTTTTTTTTTAAAAAAAATTTCCTCCACTCTTATGCATTAAAATGTAAATAAATCCACTTATATACCATACAATATAAAAATCCTAGTTCGGAATCTTAGGAATAATATGAAAAACATTTCTACCAAATTCTATCAATGTATAGAAAAAAAACACTTGAGTTATTATCTTTCAAAAATTGCAAACAAACTGAAAAAATTATTTTTCTGAAAATAGATTTAAAGTTAAAACTTGTTCAGAAAACAAAGGAAATGTCGGATATTAAAATACTTATAACTTGATTTCTATGCACTGTAGCTACAAATGGAAGGTAGCTTTAGAAAGAGAAGATTTCAACTATTTTAATGAAAAATAAAAAAAAAATCGGTATTTTCTCTGATATTCGAGTTTTTAACAGAGTTGGATACCTTAGGCCTTTGAAATATGTATTTAATCACTGTATGAAACTCCCCTTTTCTCATTTTTTTTTTCAAATAAGCATAAATTTTTTGCTTCAATTGACAATAAAAATGAAATCATGGGATGGAAATAACTGAGACTTAGACAGCTGTCTAGTGAGTCATGATGCTTACTGAAAACAAACCATTTTCGATGCTACGAACTCAATTTCTTTCACTTTTTAAGGACTTATTAGACGAACCTTGTATGACAAATGTCGAGTGGAAACTATCACTTGTCCTCAAACTGAGATGGTCTGAAAATTCTACTTATCTCAAAAATTGCAAAAGTGGATTCGTTTCAACACTAGAATAAAGTTTAACAACAGCTAACCGGTGATCCCTTAACTTTCTGGCTTCCGATGTTAAGCACATAAATTTTCTCATTAGCATCTAAACACATTCAATCTCTTTCTGATCCCTTTTTTCTGTTCGGAACACTTCTACATACACACACACAGATTATATATATATATAGCAATGCTATTTTACATAAATCACGGTTTATATACGTTGAGATTCTCAAATCAGATAACCTCAAAAAGTATCCTAAAATGTTATTTGAAAGTGGAAGCATTCTTTCATGTCTTTTATAAATAATTCTTTTGTTTTTCAGATATCACCTTATGTCAATGGCATTTTGTACAGAATTCTTTCAATAACTAGTGTTAAAGAATATGCTAAAGAACAGGTATATATATATTTTCATTAATTTAAACGAAAATGTGTTTTTTTTTTTCATTAAGTAAAATTTAAACTGATAAAAATATGCATAAAAAGTAATTTGAAAAATTTTAACTCATGAAAGCCTTGTAACTATGTTAGTATTATAAAATGCATTTTGTATCGCGTAAATTTGAAACTGCGTACTTAAAATTGTTTTTTGTTTATTACTGTAGTCATTACCGAATGCTCTTCGTAAACTCATGACGAAAACAGACGGAGAACCAAAGAAGCAACTCGAAACCATCTTAGAACTTTTCGTCACAGGTAAAAATATTTTTATATTTTCGAAGTTGGAAATAATTAATCGAATCATCTTAGGGGTTTAAAAAAGAGCAAAATAAAACTTATGTGAGTTTCCAATTAAAACTAGGCGACGTAATCCTGTTACCAGTCTGTCTGTCATCTTAAATGTTACTCGAATCACAAATATAAATCTCAACTTAAGTTCAAGTACAGATAAAGTAATGAAAATGGTCAATTATTTTTTTAAAATAAACTTTATTGATTTAATAAACTCTATTTGAAAAAAAATAAATAATTGAAACTCAAGTGAAATGCACTCAACCATTTTCCAGTCCTTTGCCACAAGTTCTTCAATAATATAGCAAGGAATACAATTACCAGAATACTACGCGAGTAAATCCACTAAATAGTCAATCAACCAAACAGCGTCGGATCCTAGTCTCAACAAATGAAGAAGACACGCTAAAAACTTCCCACGCACTTTGCATAAACAATTTTCCTATTACCATAACCTTATCTTTATTAAAATATCTGTCACTTTTTTCGTCTGGAATATATCCATTCACTCCACTTCTCAAGTTTACTTAATTTGCATAACCAGGTTTCATTTTATTAGAAAGGAGCTGACCATTTAAATATAAAGTCGGAAAGAAACCCCAAATATTAGTCAGAGGTAAGTTTAGCGAATAGCCTATGAAACAATTACTTTACGCTGTTTGATACTTACAATAAATTAAATACTTCCGTTTAATTTTATTTATTTTTTTTATTTAAAAATTTCCTTTCGATAAAATGCTTGTCACATGATTTACGTGTATATGAAAAGGAACAACTAATTATAAATTAGTATTAAAATGGAACAAACAATAAGAAATTAATATTAAAAGGATACAAATGATTATCTTTTATCCTTAAACTCTTATTTGAACTTAATGTAAATCTTATGTCTTATTAGCACACTTTTACTGAATTTGTCACGCTTTTCCCTCGTTATTTAAATTTGTAGACATTGTAAATCTTAATTAAATAAGTCAATAAGATTACAGTTCCAACGGATGAACCTTAAAAAAAAAAAGGGGGGGGGGAGAAACGCAGCTTATTATGTTTCTTCATAGATAATGCAAGATCTCTCTTTGTTAAATAACTATCTACGTTCTTGAATCCTAGCTTATATTTAAGCAATAAAATTCTAGCTTACCAATTCACTCGCATGGAGTGAGATATTCTTAATACAGTGGGTTCGACTCCTATTACATCTTTTTCTAACCAGGAGTCACTTGTAACCGATTTCAACAACAAGCGATCAACTACAGTAATTCGCCTCAATATCTAACTAATATACTCATAATTATCATATTTGACTCAACAGCCCAGAGGGAGTCAATGCCTTCGTTTGAAGATTCTTCCAAAGTGTCCTGCTTTTGCCTCAGTTCCCTTGCCAGTTCCTCTCCCCAATCACCTTAAATTTCGATTCAACAGAATCAAGCCACCGTGGTTAAGGTCTCCTCTTTTCCTACAAGTAAAGGGTTTTGCAACAAAACTTTTTACTCGTTTTTTTAACGTGTTTCTTAAGGAAAATTCCCATGTAAACAAAAATTAACATATTGCGATCGTATGCATAAAAGCTCAACAATTTGTGAAAGAACAACAGAACAAAAGAGAGAATAAATTATTACGGAACTCAAAAAGAGACTTTTGATAAAAGGAGATTTTGGAAAGATAACTTTCTGAATTATTTTCTTAAAGAAAAAGTCTCTCTTTCCATAACCACAACTCGAATTCGGAGCATGATGGAAAATGTACATGTCTCTGACAATCATTTTCCATAATACCAAATTACTTCAGATTAAGTATCAGGTTGTGACGTCTGCCCTTCATTTCCCAGCTCTTAGGCCATATATCAATCTAATACATTAATAAAAAACTACTAAACTCCATTTGAAGACACACAAGAACAAGACAGAATTCTTTACTTATTATCACCATAGAATATCTAATATCACTTTGTCTAAAATCTCAACTAACTCACAGTACTAATTTATGATTTAAATAAGAGAAATTTCTCTTACCATTTCAGTCGGTCTTAATTCCAAAACTCTCTTCAATAGTAACTACGTAGTTTAATATTTTTTGTGGAACTCTCATCAATCCACACAACTAACAGAAAAATTCCAATCCAAATAACAATTCTCTGGAAACAAGTCGCTATCCACTATCTACCTTCATTTTCCTTCTACTACCTTCATTTTCTATCTACCTTCATTTCATTAATTATATTCCTTTATACGTCATTATCTCTGATTCGCTTCACTTTTGTCTTCATCTAATTTACCTAATCACGTTTTATTTTGGTTGAGAAGAATTTGTAATTTTATGCAATTCAAATCAATAAAAGTCCCCGAGGTTAGTGAAGAGAAAATCGCGAACAGCCCAATAGCACAAGTTTAGATTTCGTGATAGAGAATAACGACGATAAATTCCAGCATTACACCGCAAAATGCAATCCCTGAATCTCAAAATATTCTCCTGTGTGTTATAGATATAATTATCAGTAAAGAAACAGAGTCTAATGTTACACGCTTTTGTTTGTAATTTCAGATGTGCAAATAGAAGATGGTAGCTCAGATGAAGAAGATGATGATCAGGTTAGCTGTTATATATTTATTTTTATTCATTAAAATTCTGAAAAATACTTATAAAAATAGCATAAGAAAATTAATCCTACGATTTAAAACATATAATTGAGTATAGCTATACGGATCGATTTTTGGAATGATGCCTGACAATTTCAGCTTCAGAAACTGTTCCAACAGCTAAATATTTTGTCCTTGCAGGAGAATGACAACCTGGAAACGGAAATCGATTCTAATGACAGCGTGACGTGTGACAGTAATGAAATTTCGGGAGAAGACTTATTGCAACTCTTCTGCGATCACAAAGGAGAGGTAAATGAAATTTCATTAAACTTTGACTTGTTATTCTCACATTTTATACCTTATAAAGACCAATAACAGGGAGAATAGATTAGCTTTAAGATGAAATTAATTAAAATAAATGAACGCTAATATCATTCGTTTCATGTCACATTATGTAGCTGACCTCCATCTATCAATTACTAAGTTCTGTTTTTAGATAAATTAGTTGAGATGTGATTTTGTTCTACTGGAAATGGATTTCGTCATTTTGAACAGCACTGAATAAGGCGGGATTTTGTGACAATAACGTTTCTTTGGATCGATACAATGAATGGACCTCGTTATTTTGAACTATAGTTGGATAAGTTATGATCCGAGATTTTGTTCTGTTAACGTCTCTCTAAAGATATACAACAAGCTGTAGGAAAACAGAATTTGTTGTTTTAAAGAGTTAGGATGACGAAGACACTTGACAGTGGACTCCTCATCGCCTCTTGCAGATGCCAAACTTCCCTCGGTATCTACAAGAGATTTCTTTCACTTAAGAACCAATTGGATCTTTTTCTATATGGAGTCATTTTATTCACTCGGATAACCAGGCTTCATTTTTTTTTTTTTTTGCTTGATTGCCTAATATCTAATCAGATTGTAAATTCATTTTCAGCTCTCTAAATTAGATTTGTAAGGTTCTGATTATCGGATATTGGCCAATTTCTTTTCTGGAATTAAATACGTTCTATATTCTATACCTACATAGTAGTGCAGAACATAAAATAAGGAATAAATCTAACTGAGGATATTAGGTAATAAATAGACATATGATTTATAATCATATATATTTGAATTAATTTTGGAGCTTTTTTTCCACCAGAAAAAGTATTTAGAGTTTCAGTTCTGTTCTTTGGCAACAGGAGTTGACAAGTCTTTAAAAATATTAATCATATGTATTATTAGTTAGATTAAATCCTTGTGTGTGTGAAATTGAAAACAAATTCGAAAAAATCTTTTTGTTTACAATATGCAACTAATATTTTTTGCAGCATATAAATGTTTTATATTCCGAATACTTTTATGCAACCGAACGTGTAATAATTCAGAAACAAATTTCTGTCATTTTTAGACTAATCTTTAAAAAGAGTTTTTGATTACCTTTTCAAGGAGGAAAAATGTTCAACATATCTAAGTAAATCAGATTTTTTTTTTAAACAAATTATTTTAATAAAAAGAATTTGTTTCACTTTTATTTATGAATTTTCCTTTGAAAATTTATTTTAACTAAGTATTACGATTATATATTCAAATTAAATTATGAATATGCTCTGGAACCATTATTGAACCAGATTACATTCATAACTCAAAATTAATTTTGACTTGATTTGGAATCATTATATTGGTTTTAATATGATCTGGAATTTTGAATATGATTTGGAACCATTATAGGACCAGATCATATTCATAACTCAAAATTAATCTTGACTCAAAATTAATTTTGTAACCGCATATTTAAAAAATACGAGTATCTAATGACAAAACTGACATATCTTATTAGATATAAAATAAATGAACAAATCATGGAATGATACTTTACGATGAATTTCAATGTATTTTAAAAAATTAGATACCCGATAATAGTACAGGTTTGTCGAAATTAAACTTTCCCAACTCGGAAGGTTGTGTAAGTGTTGTAAGGGTCATAATGACACGAAATTAGGACAACAGACATTTCGGATCAGGTGCTCTAGATTTTCTTAGAAGTAAGAAAATAGAGCAAGAAGTAGCCGATAGGGTGCGAAGAAACGCTACAAAACGTTCTGCACATGCTATGTGTGTCCCGAAATCCTCATAACTTTTTCCTAACGTAAAACAGTATATTCCACAGAGGAAGGTTGTTCCGCAAGTCCATATTAATCCAACGAACATGCCAAAAAGTACGGTTTTTCAAAGGTGTTAAGGTTGTGATTATTCTCCATAGTTCCTATCCTTTAAGAACTCCCATAACCAGAAGTCGCATGGGCTGTGATCGGGCGAGCGAAGAGGACAGGCTGTTGGAAAAAGCGGCTGATCTCCTGTACGTTCGTGAAAACTTGCCTAACACCTGTTGAATGCCATTATGAATAAGGGGGTGTACATCGTTCTGCAGAAAAATCGTGCCTTGGAGGTGATGACGTTGCTGCACATCTGGGATCACAAACATTGTTTTGAAATTCTTAAAAGATCAGTTCAATTAAGAACAACCCGCAGCATTAAACACACCTGAAAGATAGCAATTTTTGGCATGTTCGTGGAATTAATGTGGATATATTGCGTTCCGCTGTACAGCAATGACGTAGCGTGGATTTCTGCCACTCGGTGCGAACTAATTACTTGAAATTCAATGCGTTGAAACGAATAAATAACATTCAAAGTAGGTAAAACAGCAAAGCCATCGAACAAAATAAACATTTACCTTTACACTCCTGTGTAATCGACAAATCGTATGAAACAAATAAACTCGACTTTACTATTACTAACAAATTTAGGCTCATTTGAAACTTTATCGAAGCATAAAATAAACAGCTCCAACGCTGCACAGCTCTTCTAAATAACACAAAATGTCGAAGAACATAAATGTCACCAGCTCACCTTCATGTCTATGATCTGTTTAAGGATAATAATTAAAAAATTAAACGGAACTGGCTAATTGCATTTGCTGCGTGGCAACAGCGAATCGACCCCGTCCGTTTCGAAATTAAAAAAGTGAAATATATTTTTTTATTTCGTATAAAATATTTGACAAGCTTTTATTTAACTTCACATTCATGTAAGTATATTTGTTTTGGTCAAATCTTCTAACTATATTTTGAACCACTTCCACTTGTCCCAGTGCCTTGAAATTCTGCATAAGAACCTATGTTGTTCCGATGACAACACAATTATCTGATCTAATGACCATGGCCTGATACTGCTGATAGAATTATCTCGAGTGCAGGATCCGAAGTGTTCTGTTGTTCGAATTTCATGTCCTTTTGACCCATACAATAGCTTGCACCGCCCTCTGGGGGTGGGAATGTTTAAATTCGTCAACCTTGCACATAAACGTAAGAAATACAAGAAAGTCGCAAATTTTTTTACAGGCTTATGTTTGGCAATGAAAGTAAAATTCAAGTTGTAATTAAAGTAGGAGAGGGCTTATTTTTGAAGAAGGCGTATATTATTGGGATTTTGTAATAATATTTTTATCTCAAAAAAAGAAGTTTCTAGTTCAGAAATTCATTTTACATTCGTAAAGAAACTTTTTCCAAAAGTAAATAAGCATACATACACAAAACAAAAACCCACTCTATATATTCTCTCATAACTAGAAGGAATTCACTCAACTTTTTTTTTTTTTTAAAAAAAAAGAAACTTTTGATTGGCTGTATAGTTATCGTCAATGAGTCCCCTTGGGATGTATTGTGCCATACAAAAGGTCAAATATTTCTATCAAATCACATAAAACAGTTTAAAATTCCGATAGATCATGCTCAGAATAAAGAGTAGTTTTTAATAAAGTTATTTATTTCTGGAATAAAACCAAAGTCATGTAGGAAATTCAAAATATATATTTGGTTGGGGATTTTCTCCCAACTAAATTAGTTGAAGATCGTGTCTAAGATTTAAAATGTTGGAAATCAAACAGGGTTAAAAGCTGAACATTCAGTCAAAATGTGTCTTACAGTTAGATGACAAATACGATAGTTACACATACTATTAAATAACGAGACTAACGCTGCAAAGCATTTTAGTTTGATTTTTTTTCATCCTTACTTATTATCATCTTCAATACACAACCCTCCTTTATCCCTGCAACGCTTCATGCTAACCTTCCATTGTTTGAAACAGTGCTGAAAGTCTTCTTGTGTCAGCTCCTTCAGGACGCATACCGCCTTCTCTTTCACAGTTTCAACGGACTCAAATCTTGTTCTTTTTAATGCAGATTTCACCTTCGGAAACAGATAGAAGTCGCGTGGCTCAAGATCCGGCGAATAAGGTGGATAGTTTAACACTGGGAGGCTATACTGGGTAAGAAATTTCTTGAAAGACAATGTGGAATGAACCGGGGCACTGTCTTGGTGGAAAAATTTGAGGTACGGATTCTTTATCCATTCCTACAGTTTCAGCAATCGCACGAATACTTGACCGACTGTCAAGTCGAAACCAGATTACCGATTTTTTTTCGGTATTGTCATCCTTTTCTGACGTGGAATGGTAATTTGGGCGTGAATCCTTTTGAAAGTCTTCTCGGCCATCTTGAAAACACTTAAGTAACTCAAAAATATATGCATGCAATAACCATTCATTGACATACACTTCTTTCAATAAATTAAGAGTAGTGGTTTTTCCCAGTTTCACACATATAAAATTTCATAATAATTCGTTGCTCTGTTGTTCCATTTATCATCTTTCCTGCGAAATAAGATAACTCCAATGTGAACAAAGGCTACAGCTATACGGAATTGCTTATAGAAGCGAGAACATTCGGAAGAGAAAGCTTCACGCTAAACCGCTGACGTTTGGTGCAGACGTAATTCTTCTGTAGCAGCGCTAGTCTCGTTATTTAATAACCAAACCTCTCAAAAGGATTACAAGTAAAAGATATTTATATGTCAGACTCGTGTAATAGTAGACGTGTTAAAATAATATCTGGTCCTCTACATGAAAATGGTTTTGATTGATTGATTGTTTATTAACGTCTCAGAAGGAACACAAGGGACATTGGTGACGTACCTCGTAACTTTGAACCTTTTTTACAAATGAGAAATGATGGGAATCATGTAATTTAATTTATTAATTTCCAGATCCCATTGATCTTGCCAAAGGTCATGAATAGCCGATTTAAAGTATTTTAATATATCACAGTATGGAATGGTGGAAGAGATTGCAAAGGTTTCAGATTTGGCTGTGCTATCTATTGTCTCGTTGCCTTTAATACCCACGTGAGAATGTATTCTACAAAAATTCAACTGGACGTTGTTTGACTTTAATTTGTGAATTTTTTTAACATGTCATAATCAATGGGTGAGGTGAATGATTTGAATGGCTTAGAGATTCCAATGCATTCGCAGAATCCAAAAAACAAAAGTTTTTGGATTCGTAGAATCCAAAAAAAAAAAAAAAAAAAAAAGTGACCTGACAAAAAAAAAGTTTTCATTAGTTAGGACTTGAGACACTTTCAAACGCTTAAGAAAAGAGATTGCAATACATTTTATTTTCATTCACCTTAAAATGTTTTATCACAGGAAGCAAGATTCAGTTAGGTGTCATTTCGCATATTCCGACAGAAAAATATTCACGTTTTAACAATAGTATTTTTTTGAGATAAGTTTGATTGTAATGTATATATATATTTTATTTCAGGGACAATCAGAAAAAGTTGAGAGTCCTACTCATTCAATAGGAAACGCAGATTCTGCATCAGTACTGTACGTTATTTATATTTTTCATTTTGATTTTAATACTTTTCATAAAATATATAATATTTTAAATTAAAAATACATTTTTTAATTGCTTATTTGAAAACATATAGGTTGAACATATAATTCATCAAAATGATGCAAATTCATAGATTTGTGTAGTACTATGTGAATATCAACTGTCAGAAAAAAGAAAAGGTGCTTATCTTTTTGTTACAAAAAAAAAAAAAAAAAAGGAAGTGAGTGATTGCTTATTAATGAAGTACTGAAGCAAAACGAGGGCTATTGGCAAAGATCCAGTAATTTCGAGCCTTGTTCAAGTGACGAAGATGATATTGACTGTCACCACGCCAAAGGGAAAGCTTGGAACTTGGACCTGAATTAACGGGCAACAGCCCGTTATACGGCGGATCAGAACTTGAACATACAATTCGATAAAAACAACGCCGGCCACGAATCCGCGAATATGACCACTAGGCTAACATGGCAACGTTACGAAATCAAATGGGAGTAGAAATTGAATGTTTAATATATTTCATGAGTACCTTTATGAATTTGATCTTTCTACTTAAAAACATCGTAATTATTTAAAATATTTTACTCATTTTATATTTAATTTATATGCAAATACTGCACGTTAGAATAATAGAAATGTATAAATTATTTTACGTGTATAATATCTTATGTATTGCATATATTATAGCATTAGAAGCGGATCTTTTTAATTAATTTTTTTCTATAAAAATATTAAATGCTTTTGTCAAAAATTCACATTGTACTATGATGTAAAATCGATTTTAAAAATTCTTTTTTACCTGTATTCACTTTAATTTATTAATTAAACTTTAATATGTAAATATATAAAAATATTCGTACTCAGAATTTACCAAAGATGATTTATTTTCACTATCTGCTGATAAAATTAGGGAAAAAAAATAATAATAATAAAATAAAATTCTATTTAAAATTAATTTAATAAAAAATACGATTTTTTTTAAAGAATTCAACAGATTTGATTTTCTTCCATAAAACGTGTACAGCAGCCCATTGCAGAATAATTACATAGTTTTAGAATATTGTTGAAGTTTTGTTCCAGGAATCTAAACAAATGAATCAAAGAACAGTTCTTTAAAAATGAACAAGAACAGTTCTTCCAAAAGAACATAAATTCCCATTCTAATGATAGCGATGGGAAATTAAATGGTTTCTGTGATAAATAAGAGCATCTTTGTTTTATATCATAAAATAAAAATATGTATATGACAAAAAAATTTCCCAAGTGTTATCCCCCCCCCATCAAAGGTTTCTTATGCGTTTTAGAATACAGTATATACTCGTATATCCTATTTAACAATTTTTTTACACACACCTTATATATATACCGTACTTTTACGCAAAATAAAATTAGTTTAAAAATTAAATAATAATTTTTAAGATTATTGCAATATTTTTTATTGTTCGTATTCAGGGTGAACAACAATACTCTTTACACTCATGATTTATCTAAAAACTCCCGTCTACCCGCCATTTTGATTTTGTGGACGTAATGGTAATCTTATGGAATTTCGACTTTAATTCTCACATCTTTACTATTTGACCTATTTGAATGTAATAAAGTGCATTGGAAAGAGCAAAAAATAATGAAGGTTTCTGTGGAATTACTTTTTCCCTCAAATTTTTAAAAATATTTTTATTCTTATTTCACAGATTTATTTTTGAGTTTTCCGGTCTTTAAGAAATATTTTTAAAAGTCGGAATAAAAAAGTAATTCCACAGAAGCATTCATTATTTTTTGCTCCTTCAGATGCTCTTTATTGCATTCAAATCAATCAAAAAGTTAAAATGGAAGAATTCAAGTCGAAATTCCATATAATTAACATTACGCCCACGAAATCAAAATGGAGGGTAGACTCCCAATCACAGGGTATTTTGATTTCATTAACGTAAT
>BMAW01123878.1:0-14551 GCA_019974015.1 Nephila pilipes
TATGTATATATGTATATATCACAACTTTTGACGTGTTAATTTCTATTGACATTCAAAGTAATACAAAATCATTACAATGATAAAGACGTACTAGATAAAAATGTATTCTTATATAAAAGTGATTTCTTAATAATATATTTAAGTATTTGTAAATATCTTACTATAAAAATTCTTCATGATGAATAAATATTTTCTAAAATATGTTTCATCCTGAGTTTTTCCTGTGAGTCACATTTGGCCAGATTGCCTAAATATAACGAAGTCGAGTAGACCAATCGGAAATTAGTGAAAGGGGTCAGCATTGGCTGAGTGGAATTACTTTGGAGTTATCGGAAGTGTAGTCAAGATCATCAGTTTAGAAACAACCTGTAATCTGCAGTTTGGAATCTCCCTTGGAAGCACAGAGTATTACGGAGGAGATTTGTCCGTAGTGCGTAAGCGGTTGACCTGAATGCTAGTGATACAACTGCAACTTTCTGTATAAGTGCTTTATATGCTCTTGTATCGGTGTCGCAAATCTGTGCAAGGATTTTATTTCTTATCTGTGTTGTTGTTATTTTGTCCTATTGTGTCGACCTGGCCAGGATATTTGTGGTTCAAGTGTCACACATTTGTCACTATCCTTTTAATTAGACTGATTTCACTTGCATACACTCATGCACGATTGAGAATCTTTATAACAATATAATGAATAAAGTGACAGTTTGAATATTATATTGTCCTGGATCATTAATAACATCTGATTAGAGTAATTTGAAGTGAAGAGCATACATCCACATCTTATTACCACTTCAGATTGGTGATTGGTGGCCCCGGTTTATAATTATGAGTGGTGATGCAAGCTTAGTAATTTCAGACTTCACTGATATATATATATATATATATATATATATATATATATATATATATATATATATATATATGAAAAGAACATAAAGAAATTCATTAATAAATAAAGCGAATTTCAAATTTCATGGTTGTTCATTCATTTAGCTGAGAGAGAGAGACAACAAAATATATATTATTAACCCTCCAAGTGCTTTACTTTTTTGTGTAAAGCTATTCCTAAGGCTGTCTACTTAAGCTCAACTACCGGTCGAACTCTTCGAACCAACTCTTCGAACAAACAAGATGCTTCTATTCCTTCCCCCTTTTTAAGATGCAGATGGTCGGCAACATCCCCATGGACAAATTTTATTATTGAGGATGGTGTCTTTTTTTTTTCTTAGAAGAAACAGGGTAATTACTAGTTCACAGTTGAGAAGCCTAAGGCGAATCTTGTGTGAAGGGCCGTTCCATTGTATGGGATTCAGACGTCCACCTAAAAATTGTTTACCCGATCCAATAAAATCTCAATAAAACTACAAACTAATAAAGGGTAAAAAATAACGGCAGAAAAAATTAGCGTGCTAAATGTTGAAAAATTTTTTTTTTACTTCAAACAAAAGAAAATTACTTTTTTCCAGTACTTTTAAAAACATAAAAAAAAAAAACTATTTTGATTTTAAAATCACGATTTCAGCTAGGAAATTGCCACCTACATTCGTTTGTTCAATATGGGACCAAAAAAACGTAAGTTCATTAAAATATTTTTAAAAATATATAATGTTTAGTACATTTAAGTAATCATTATTTGAAAACTAAAATTATTGATAAAAGTAAGGTAAAAATAAAACGATAAAATATATATTTTTTATATATTCTTTGAAAATAAAAAAATATTTTATAGATATTTATTTATTGATATTTTTTAGAGATTTCAAGATATTTTATAAAAACTGAATTTCGTTTGTTAATTTTAAAGTGAAGAAAAAAATATGAATCACTCATGCAAAGGCACAGACAAAATAATTTGTCCAACTATATAAAATAGTAAGTTCTTCTTTCTATCCACTGTTTGTTAAGGCTTCAAATTAAAAATAATCAAAATTAAGTAGAAAATCTATTTTTTTTCTTCGAAGTGGCTTTCTGATTCATTGAAGTAATTGTTTATATCACGAAAATTCTATATCAAATTATGTGTTTAATTCAAACGCAAAAAAAAAAAAAAAAAATAACAAGCTAATCTGATCTACAGACATGTACTGTTCCTCAGTACAATTACGGACGGGTATTGCGATAATTCTAACCCCCCCCCCTTCCTTTTGAACGAATGCTTCACCTGTAAGAGGAAGAGAGGGGTTCCCTCATAAGCCTTAAAAATTCCTGTCAAGTTTCATTCTGTGTCCGCAACCTTCCCCAACTATCTACCGATAATTTTAAACCTCTAAAGGGGGAGAACGAATTCGGAAAAAATACGTTTCAACCGAACTTGAAATTATCCCGTGAAGGCGAAAATATACGTCTTAACCGCTTTCAGAGTTCACGGCCATAAGGAACTTTACATTTGGAACGCTATTGAAGTATCTCCATCAGGACAGGATTTTAAATGCATTACGCTTAAAATGTTAAATCAAAGAGACTCAGCTCCGCTTATTAGAAATCCCTGCAAGTAAAAATCTCCTTCTTCTTCTCTTGTCTTAAGAAGAAGGAGATTTTTACTTGCGGGATTTCTATATACTGATAACATGTGTAACTCATGGTGAATTCTAGTGATGAAGGGATTCCAGCAAATTTCCCTGATGCCTAAGTGTCTAATAGGTATTATTTCTAACAGATTTATGATTATAAAAGCCGAATAAACAGATCTTATGAAAACGTGGTCTAATAAATAAAAGCATGATTTCGAATTGCAACAAGAGATAGGAATGAACTCTTTAATTTTGAGTTAGATAAGAGGGATTTTTAGTTTAGTTTAGTTTTTATTAACGTCGCACTTGAAGCAACACAAGGGCTATTGGCGAAGTATCTCTAATTTTGAACCACGGTCAAGTGACGAGGATGACACCTGAGCTGGCACCCCCCTTCCTAACTTCCACACCACTCCAACGGAAGTATTTTGGGTCCCGACAAATTTAACATGCATCAGCCCCGGCTTCACAGCGGGTCTTTGGCAGCCAAGGATCGAACCCGCGACTGAACGAAAACCACCGATCACGAATCCGAAACCATGACCACTAGGCTACCGCAGCCTTAGATAAGGGGGGGGGGGATGAGGAAATTAAATTATTTTTTCAGGGAAATTATTACAAATTTAAGTTCAATCATTACAAATATTTCCCCTCCGGAAGACACTGATGTGCTTGGGTCCCTAACACATAACCTTACCTCTCAGGGTTAACAAAACAAATAGTTAAATTTTTGCTTTAAATTGGACTTGTATCTGAACATATTGTACCCAAGAAATTAATACCTATAAATTAATATCTAAACATTTTATGCCTAAAAATTCCTTCACCATTACAAAACGCATAAGTAATTTCAAAAATATAAGCAAAATATTAGACATCAAAAGTAAATAAATTGTGCTTGTTGCGTGTGGTACTATGTTTAAGTCTTCATCAATATCTTCAGTAATAAATTTGCTAACATGAATTCTTGAATGTGTAAGAAATACATAAGTAACAAAGATGAGTGGGTAGTATTTGGTAAATCAAACAATATAATATTAAAACAAATATAAAATTTCAGAAAAGACTAATTTGACATTTTTCTAAATTTAATTGTATATTGATCCATATCACACTTGAAAATAACAAGAAATGCAAAGCCAAGTGAACCAAACTCATACATTTTGAATAACAGTGCGCATTACTTTTGGGGTAAACCTTATGCAAGGTATTGCAATATTACGGAACGACATTTTTCCAAACAATAAGGAAGTTTTTCAGATGCAATTTCCGCGCTTAATCAAATATTTTAACGGGTTTCTTATAAATTATTTACAAAGTAAGGGGATTCAAATGAATTTTATTTTATAAACACCTAAAAGGTGAAGAAAATTTCGCCTGTCATTATTTCTAACAAGATTCGTATATTTTTGAATATCCATATTTTTTTTATTTATTTCAAAATAAAAAAAATCATGGTACTTAAAACTATATGTGAAATAGTTACTTTTTTAAATTTCACACTTAAAACACCAAGTACAACGCTTCTCTCCTTTGATCGGGTCCTAATGTTTTGGAAAGTAACAGGAAAAATTGTTTTCGTCACGAAAAATAATAGAACAATATATCCAAAATTTCATTCTTATATTTAACTTTGAAACTTACCAAGTTTTAAAAGAATATAAAAGATTAAAAAGTAAATACAGACATTTTAGGTTAAATAAGCATTTTTAATTATATTATTTTTTATCAAATTCATACGAACACTACTAAAGATTAAAATGAAGCTTGTGTATTTTAAAATATGATCTATAACATACGTTTCATACATGTGATAAAATATGACTTTCAATGATCCTGTATGACTTATTTAGATTATGAAAAAATTATGTTTAGCAAAACAGAGAAAAGTAATGGGGGAGAGGAATTCTTTCATTTAAAACACAAATTTCAGCACGGAATCAAGCAAGGAAAAAGACTCTGAATGTTTACGAATTTTCGCTAATCGCTTGAATGAATGAGATGTTATTTTACTTTCGTAAAAACAAGAATCTAATAGCATTGAACCAATCATATGTGTTTTTCTCATGTTTATTAACTTAAGAGCTTTTGACAATAAAAATTGAATTTATCCAAATAAAAGTAGTGCTCTAGTAAAAATTGTTTCATTAAATATATTCTTATTATTCATTTATTCATTCATTGACATTTAGATAGTTTTTAAATATTAATCCACATCTAAGCAAAATGATACTTCAGAATGTAATTTAACATTACACTGAATGTATATATTTATTAAACTTAAGAACAATTAAATAATATTACTATTTTATAATAAAATTGTATATATATATATATATATATATATAACTTAATATATAATATATATATATATATATATATATATATATACTAACTATATACTCATATATATAATATTGATGATATTGTGTGTGTGTTGTGTGTGTTATTGGTATTAGTATTGTGTGTGTGTGTGGTGATGTTATTGTGTGTGTTTATGTATGTATATATATATATATATATATATATATATATATATATATATATATATATAACCTCATTTCCATAAAAATTTGCGTACCAATAAATAAGAGTGGGCAAAATACGAAACTTGGCTTGAAGGTACGTGTCAGGCAGATACGTAAATTATTAGAAATGCAGCGTGATTGCTCATTGATTAATGCTACCCGAGCGCGTTCAAAGTCATTCTCTTTGGATTATAAAACAGGTAAGCTGAGCTTACTTTCGTGTATTTAATCTAATGCAGAAAGACCCTTTTTAACTAAAGATACTATTAAACCATCGAGGACAATATGAATAGCAGTCAGAATTCGAGAAGAGAAGAATCATAGGGATGATAGAAACCGATTGGTATGTTCGGCAAGTAGCTCGCTACCTAGGCCGTTCTGACTTCA
This sequence comes from Nephila pilipes, assembly GCA_019974015.1. Classification (NCBI taxonomy): domain Eukaryota; kingdom Metazoa; phylum Arthropoda; class Arachnida; order Araneae; family Nephilidae; genus Nephila; species Nephila pilipes. Next base: position 5,426 of record BMAW01123878.1, read on the forward strand.
CTGTGAGGAGGTGTTGAGACTAGTGTATAAGAGAGAAGTATGTTAACCGGCAACTAAGCTCCAGAGTCCCTTGATAGACCAATAGTCGAGAAAACCATCACATCCTACGACACGCAGGAATAGCGCCTACTGTCTCATTGTACACCATTCATACACAGGCAACACCTTCACTACAAGGCTTTGTGTCACTTGGTACTATTGCAAGGCACCTGGATGAAGGGCATTTGCTTTCGTGGTTCCCATTACGTGTACTGCCATTGACATCCACTCATCGTCATCTTGGTTGAAAGTGGTGTCGCACTCGAAGAGATTTTACTGCAACCGAATCAAATCAGGTTTGTTGCAACGAATACAAATTTAATTTGAACAGTGATGACAACCGTGTACGTATATGGAGGCTCCGTGGTAAACACCTCGGTCCTGCTTTTGCTGTACATCGGCACACTACTCTCAGAACTGATGTGATGGTATGAAGAGCCATCGCATACGGCACACGATTCCCCGAATATTGATTCCCGGTGCCATTACAGCTCTGAGGTTCATTTGTGGCATTCTTCAGCCATATGTGTTTCCCCTCATTGCAATTCTGCCGCCGCTACTTTTCTACCCTTCCCTTTACTGTTGGATCACCAGATTTGTCACCGATCCAGCATATCTGACATCATTTAGGACGGCAAGCTGGACACCCTACGAGTTTGGTCGAATTAAAGGCTCATTTACAGCTACAGTGGAACGAGATGTCGCAGGAAATCATAACGGAACTTGCATGTCCAACAATGTCCGACCGTATCGTAACATGCATTCAAGCTAGAGGCGCCCAACAGCATACTAAAGCCACCATTCAATTGTAATTTTACTTAGATTTTGTTATCACTTACTTACATCGAAGTTGTACTTACGTTTGGAAAATTTCTTTTTAATAATTAGTATATATATATATGATGGATGGAGTAACGAAATTCAGAATTATTAAGCTCTTGCACCGCAGTTCTTTGTGAATATCAAAGGAAAAAATTCGCTTTTATTAAACAGACCGCTTTTAATATTTTGCTTAAATTATTTTTCAAAGTGTCTCAGCTAAAATTCCTGTATTTCCAAATTTTTGGCACACGTTTTTAATTTATGGAATTTTCATTTTGGCATATAAAACTTTTCTGTTGAGGTTGTTTGGTTTCTGGAAAGTACTTTTTAAGCAGCTATTATTTCAAAAATCAGATTCACATTCATAAATATTACGTTTTATTTCATTTAATTTTTTTTATGTCTGGGTTCATGTTTTCATAGTTTATTAGCATTTCAAGGAGCTATGGTTTTAGTTGGATTACTTTTGGCTTATCAGATCAATTTTCAATTTTTTATCGTTTGTTTCAGTTTTAATTACATTTAGCTTAAATATATTCAATTTAAGCAATTCAATTCAATTTAATTACTACCAATATTATATTTGACAATTAGTAGAAAATTACAGTACCCTAAATGTCTCAAGTTTCTTTCAGGTACAAATCATCAATCACAAATCTTTTTCTCTTTTTAATCCCTAGAAGTGTAATCAGTATTTTACAAGAATTTCTACCGAAATATTTTATTGAGAGAACAATTTCAACCCTTCTAGTTGATCAGATGTAGAGTAGAATAGTCGATTGAAAGTAAATATAATTATACATATTTTTCTTGTGAAGTGTTTTAAAGAAAGAAAAGATTTTTTTTAAGAAAAGGAATAGGGTAAGTAAAGAAAAAATACTAACGGAAATAATTAAGAAAATGAACGTTTATAAGAGTTATAATAACAATATGAATATAAAAATGAAATAAAATATAAATATTGAGAAGAAATTCTTGTTTCTCTTTGTCTTACCTGGGCTGGTTTATCGATTGGTAGTTTATTAAAGTTGATATATGTAGCAATACGATAACTATTGGTGACAATCCTCGTAATTTTAAACTGCAGTCAAGTGACGAAAACGGTATATCTGTGCTCCTATCTATCACATCATGTAAAAATAAGATTTGGGTATGGTTGAGCAAAAAGCAACAGGAGAGCTATTGGCGCCAGACCTCGTCATTTTGAACCATGGTCAAGTGACGAGGACGACACCTGAGCTGACACCCCCCCTCTCGAAACTTTCACACTACGCCAACGGGAGGACTTGTGACCTAGACTAGTTAACATGCATCAGCCGTGGGTATACAGCGGAGCTTATTTGGACTCTAGGGATTAGTACTTTAAGAAACATTTCTGAAATCTTCTATCTTTTTATTCAAAATATCTTATTGTTCAAAGGAAAATTTTAATAATTTGAGCAACATTCTTATGTGACACATCTATTAATTACTGTTTTTTTATTTTACTTATTGGATACAAGAATGCTGTAATAGGACACTACTTCATTTCCTTCTCAAAAAAACTAAACTTTTACAAAATTAATATCTAGTGAAATTCAAGTGTGATATTCATTAATTAACCATCGACTCTTGTACATAAAAATTTTGGAATGTTTTTCACCCAACAGACGATAGACCTTCGGCAACGATACATAGAATTCTATGAGTTCTATTGACCTTGAGCTTAAGAGACTTTTTTAAAAAAGAAATTAATTCAATGTTTCAGTGTTTGATGCAAAGTAATTTGTCTTCTGAAGAAACATTACTGACTTGTCCAAATTAAAACCATGCAATTAAATCATATGTCTTGCAAATGAATTTATTCGATTAATTACTTAAATTTACTAGAAAAAAAAGAATGATCAGCAACCAAGGAACTATATAACATAGGAACGTCAATAAAAATTATCATAATAAAAAATCGAACCAGAATTTTGTTTTTAATCTAAGACCTTTATTGTTCATTTACTCGCTCGCAAGTCAGGAAATGATATTTTTTTTTTTGTTTAAAGTTGCCATCTTGAAAGAAACTGTATTATAACAGGAATAAAAATTTGTATTGAATTACTTAAATTCTAGCAACGCATAAGAGTTTCATGGAATTAAAAATATTGAGTATTTTTATTACATTTACATTGATAGACTTCATCTAACTTTTTATAGCATATCACAGAAAATATTAACCGTCAATTTCTAAAATATTTTCTCTGGTGTTATACATTTTGCCAAATTTAATTCAATTTGGTTTGAACACGGAATATGAGAAATTATTTCCATTTACAAAACGAAATATTGTCTGTGACAAATCACTTCGAAAAATCCGAAAACAACAATGAAAATCTGTGAACATATAGTTACCAGAATCCATGTTTTCTCAATCCCCTCATAATGGAATGTCCAATCGATTGTCACACTCTTTTCGTACAGGATATTTGTTTAAAAAGTAATAAATGTAATATATTCAGCAAATTATATATATATATATATATAACGACCCTCCAACTTTTCGATACCATTTTTGTAGTACGATTTGTCCTTTGCTTCAAAATAGGCCTCAGTTTCGGCGATCACATCTTTATTCGACGAACATTTCTTCCCAGCGAGCATTCTTTTGAGATCTGAGAACAGGAAAGAGTTCCTGGGGGCCAGATATGGAGAATACATTGGATGAGGAAGCAATTCGAAGCCCAATTTATGGAATTTTGCCATCGTTTTCACTGACTTCTGACACGGTGCATTGTCTTGGTGAAGCAGCACTTTCTTTTTCTTCAAATACGGCCGTTTTTCGGCGATTTCGTCCTTCAAACGGTCCAATAACGCTTTGTAATAGTCACTGTTGATGGTCCTTCCTTTTTTAAGGTAGTCAATGAAAATTATTCCATGCGCATCCTAAAATACAGACTCCATAACCTTGCCAGCCGACTGTTGCGTTTTCCCACGCTTTGGAGCGGGTTCATCGTGTGCAGTCCACTCGGATGACTGTCGATTGGACTTCGGAGTGAAAGGATGGAGCCATGTTTCATCCATTGTCACATATCGACGCAAAAACTCGGGTTTATTACGCTCGATCCTCTTCGAACACTGCTCCGAATCATCAACTCGTCGTTGTTTTTGGTCAAAAGTGAGCTCGCGCGGCACCCACTTTGCACAGAGCTTTCTCATACCCAAATATTCGTGAATGATATGATGTATTCGTTCAGTTGATATCTTTAGAGTGTCTGCTATTTCATTCAATTTCAATTGACGTTCATTCAAAATCATTTTGTGGATTTTTTTTATTGTTTTCTTCGGTAACAACCTCTTTTGGGCGTCCACCGTCTTTGGTGCTCATTTCACCACGTCTAAACTTAGCATACCAATCCTTGATGGTTGATTTTCCAAGCCAAGTTTTTGCTTCAACTGTATTTTTTCCCTTCAAAAAGCAATATTTTATCAACATGCGAAATTCTTTTTTATCCAATTTTTTCACAATAACAAAAGTTGCTTCACTCAAAATGCTGTAATTCACAAACTAATGATCCGACACCTGTCAAATTTATACACGCATCTTTTGAGGGTTAGGGCTAACTAAAAAACATATGGATTTAATTCTAGTAGCGCCATCTATGTGTCAGGCCGGGGTCTTTTCAATTGATCTGTTATATATATATATATATATATGTGTGTGTGTGTGTGTGTGTGTGTGTGTGTGTGTGTGTGTGTGTGTGTCTGTGTGTGTTAGTGATAAATGTCACATAATGATATTAGTGGCTGTGTGTGTGTGTGTGTGTGTGTGTGTGTGTGTGTGTGTGTGTGTGTGTGTGTGTGTGTGTGTGTGTGTGTGTGTGTGTGTGTGTGTGTGTGTGTGTGTGTGTGTGTAAAGAATATTCGTAAAGAAGAAAGGCAAAAGGAAGGAAAAGAGATTTAAAAAAAAAAAAAAGAACAAATAGTAACATCATGAGATGACTTAACTGAGTTTCTGGATAGATAAAATTAAAATTTCCAAACCAGCTATGAAATCAAAAGAGCAATAAAACATAAAAGAAATTCAAACAAATAATGAAACAGTACATTAAGTAATATAATAAAAATAAAATCAATAAAATAGTATAGCAAGTTAAATTCTAAAAATAAATATAACTTTTTCGAGCAGGAAATATGTTTTAAAACCTTAATATCGAAGCTGAAATGAATTTTGAGGAAACGGGCTCCTAAGTAACTGGATAATACTTTGTCTTAGTTGAGTCACAAATTTAAAGAAAATCCAGTTGTGTATCTCCAAGGTTCCAGAATTTCTGTGATCCAGGAAAGGAAGCAGTTAAAAGTTTTGAATTAAAATGAACGATTATATTTGAAATTCCATAAAATCCATGAACATCATTCCATGATAGGAGTTAAAAGTTTGAATCGAAATAAACATTAACTTATATTTTTAAAAGGAGATTAGTTGGAACAATAAAACATGTTTCCATCATCAAAATAAAATCATACGAGTAAAGAAGACTAGGAAATGTAGCTAATCTGGATAAACAAGAGCTACAGTTTGAAAATAAAATCTAAACTAAATTCGTGAGAAATGCTGAACAAATCGAAATATTCATTGTCGAATGGAATTAAATGTTCTTGTAATTTATATAAAAGTACTTCATTGAAATCAGCCATAAAGTTTTATTTTTCTGAATCATCATTTATTTTTCAGTTGATAAATCAAATTAATTCTTTTCTTGAAAGAATTCTTCTCAATTTGTTATTTTTCTTGGAAAATATTTACAGATTTATTTCCTGCTGAAGATTATCCTCTTCCAAAACTATTTTAAAGTTAACAACGAGTGTAATTGCGAAATAAAATTATTTGCCATTCGATTATATTTATGCTTTATTTTCAGTTTCAGGTTGGATTCCCAGATTTTATTCATATAATTTATTCAGAACTGGCTGATCAATTGAGTATATTTTATGGTAGCAAAAAGCATATTATTTTCCTATCATCTTGTAAGTCATATCTGAATCCTTGTTGAATTGAACGCTTCCGGCTTTCATTTTCTGTCCACATAAAAAAAAACAATATTTGTCAATTTACTGGAATATTTATGCAAATATTTTTCATTACATTAATGATTCAATGGCTTCAAAATATAAGTGTAGAAAGTTAAGCTTTTTTTACCTACTGCTGATTCTTATATACATGTTTTAATTAGCGTAAATATATTCCACTCTCAAAAATAAATATTCAGACGCTAGTGTTTGCTCCTCAGAAAGAGCCGTTTTCGTAACTTGCATAGGTAGTTTTAGCTTCGTAATATAACTTTCGACATGAAACATCTATTTACCTAGCTTTTAAAGTAAAATTATATGCAATCCTCAGCCCAAAAGATTTATTAATTGTTTTATAAAAAGATATGCCTTTTTTGTTAATAATTAATGCACAGTATCTAATTTTATAAAATATTTTTTTATGATAAATTATTTAACTATCAAGAAACTAAGAAAAAGTACAATAGAATAATTTGATTTCGTTAATGATACAAAGTAAAAGTTAAAAACTCTTGATTAATGCCATGCTAATGATTATTATTAAAGCATTTATGAAAATATCTTCGTAAATGAGATCATATTTCCTCACAACATGAGATATGTAATTAAATTGATCAATAAAAATATAAAACAATTTGATTGTAATTTAAATTTTAAAAAATGTAAGATAATTTTAAATATGTAAACAATCTTATCAATTACTAAACAGTCTACGAATTATTGAAAATTGTAAGAATTAAAAACTAAAATTGCTGACTGTATCGTCAAGTCGATAGTAAATAAAAAATGTAATTTAGGAATTTTGATTTTGCAAATATTTCACAGGAATGTATGTTACTACTTTGCAGTTTATTATTTGTACTTTTAATGATAATCTTTTTAAAAAAATACTTTTCAGCAAAAATGAGAAGTTTAAGGTTTTCTGAAGCAAATTTCACATTCTCAACTCATTACTATTTTCCTTGAAAACGCTGATATATTTCTCTTTAAATTAATTCAAAGATTTGAATGACAATTATAACACTTTGATGATTACTCCATATCCAGTTATGTCTTAGTTATGATGATTAACAATATACTAAAATATCCATATTAACTTTCATTGTAATCATATGAGTGAAATCAATACATGTATTAGAAAATTCATTTGTTTAAGTCTTTTCCTATAAAACGCATGAAGTCAAAAATGTTTTGTTATTACTCCGATGAAAGTAAAACTTATAGTCTATTTTAACATATCAATATTATGCTCATTTACACGTTCACCAAAATATTTATAAAACTGAATTTCCTCAATCATTATATTTGATCTATTACATGATCAAAAGGGGCAAATGGCAATTTGTATTTTTATTTTTGAGTGAAACTGACAGTGACAAATTTCAAAATTCTGACAGAAAAATTCACAAACGGGCACAAATCACTGAATGTTTGTTTTGGCTAAACATTATTAAGAACTTCCTTCGAAACACAAGCATTTGAAAAAATTTATCTCGACCAGCGGAATACACTATTATCAATAAAAGTTATTAAAGGAAAACATAATTAAAATAGAAAATTGATTCTCAAGCAATGGGATCGTTAATGGTTCTCTTAGAATAAAAGAGTCATAAAGTAGTATACCTCTATCGTAATCCAAATGTATGAGTAATAGAATGTAGTAAAATTTATATTGTAAGAATGTAATGTAATATAATAATGTAAAATATACTGCACAATGTTAATCAAAATTGACAGAGTAGATGGAATACATTTACAAAGAAATGAGATTTGGAACATATTATAAAACACGAAAGTAATATAGATTTGCAATCCTATTACTTAAAGAATAGTTTAGCACAACTATGTGTGTGTGTGTGTGTGCGTGTGTGTGTGTGTGTGTGTGTGGTGGTGTGGTGATTGTGTGTGTATGTGTAAAACTTTCTTTAAATAAGCACATGAATTAAAGTTATAAAAATAGCAGAAGTCAACTTCAGTTTGACTACATCATTACTCTTTTAGCGGAGAGAGGCTATTTCCAATGGCAGGAATTACACAACTCCGACTTTGGATACAGATTATGACAACAGAGGAGTAGTAAGAAGGAGCGTTCTTCGCTGTGTTTTTGTATATGAGGAAAATTAAATTCTGAAACGTCAAGAGACCACATGGATGCCTGGATGGAGGACTTCAAGGGAATCTAAGGTGTAACTTAAAGTCTGGTAATCTCTCCAACAAGGTCTGTGGCGTGCAGATGTTAAGCTTATTCTGTAATTTTAAGAACCGGACTGATTGAATAAAGAGAAAAAAAAAGATCTATCAGAAATAAGAATGAGATATCTTAGGAGAGAGAATGAGAAAAATATTGCAATTAAATTATATTATTTTACTGAAATTAATAAGAATGAAGTTAAATCATTGCATATATAAAGAGTAAGGATAATCAATTATAGCTAATTTTATATATATATATATAATTTATTATTGATATATATAATGATATATATAAAATCATTATAACTTAACCTATATAATCATTTCATTCAATGGTTATTCATCTTACAGAATCAAATCAATCGTTAGTATTTTTTTCTCGACAAAGACTAGCCTAACACTAAAATTACAATACCATTTCAGTTTCCTGTTTGGTCATCGAGTTTTTTGCTGCATGAGACACTCTGTACAGAGATCTAAAGTAGAAGCTCTCAAGTGCTTAATAACTTCTAATTATATAATCCACTCCAAAATGTTCTGTCGTCAGTTTGTATACATGTGGACTTAATTTTAAGCTCTAGATTCTGAGACATAATCAATGAAATTATTTGTAGTATCAATTCAGAACATAAAGTTCAGTGGCAAGATAGATTAGCAGCAGCTAGAACTACAACATATTCTATCCTTGTTTGAAGAGTTGCCAGGATTAAGATAGCACCTTTTAAAGATATACGTGTGCATACCTTTTTTATTTTTATGAGTTTTAAATAGGTTATTTAATAAAAGAATGTCAAATGACAACTCAGGATCAAATACATGGAAACAGAAACTGATCCAATTGTGAAATAGACATTTCGAGAACAATATTAAACATTGTTATTATAAAAGTGATACAATCTTTGATGAAATTTAAACTTCTATGAAAAAATTATTACTCAAAATAACTTGATTGAGGGACTATCTTGGTACAATTTTTTTTAAAAAATAGCTTTCTGCATAGTTAACAGAGGACAAAGAATCCTTTTCTTAACGAAGCTA
>BMAW01123881.1:0-40224 GCA_019974015.1 Nephila pilipes
TGCTACGTATTGCATGAAACTGCAACATTTTAGGTAATTATGCTTGGTTTCACAGCATTATGACGAAGAGAAAAACCAATGAGCAAAAAATAAATAAATAAATGTTTTGAGACAGAAAATTAGTTTAATTAGCTCCACAATCTGATTTTTGTATATACAAACGGCAAAACATAATAATTATTTTCTTGAAACCATTGCTATTACATAGGAATTCAAAATGAAAGAAGAATTGATTTTAAAAACATAAAAACTTTCACTATACTAATGAACATTCTACATTACAGAAATGCTAATTATAATAATTATCGGCAATATTTAAGAATTGTTAAGGATTATTCATATGATAAACGCAAAACATTTAAAAAGTTTTTATTTAGTAAAGCAAGTAACGTAGTGTTATGATTTTCGTTCTAAAAATGTTAATATTTGTAAATAGATTTCAATACATTTTTATTCACATTTATTCTTACCTTTTTTCAAGTAAAAAAAAAAAATGTGAAAGTTATTTTTTCTTATATGGCAGTTGCAAGGATACTGTCGCCACTTCTCGCACGTGCGTTGAACACCTAGATATTTTAGTTAATCTCAGACTCCAGCAGGGATTCGAGGCTGTTTTAGATTGCTTGTGTGCTTTTAAAATGCCTCACACGATTGAAAATGCCACCGATTATGAAATGTGTGATATTATTCATTTCCTGCAGGCAAGAGGCGAGGTGTGAAAGCTGCCAAATTCCATCAGCAGATTAATGAATTGTGTGGACATGTGACTCATGTAACACTGGGAACTAAGCAGTGATCCCTATAATGGATGCATTCAACATCACTCAGAAAAGGGAAGTTCATACAAACATTCTCATCGCGCAAAATAGTGCCTCTCAGGGATAGGCAGGATATATTGTTAGTGGATTTCTTGCCTTAGGGTTAAACAATAAATTAGGAGATATATTGTGACATCTTAGTTAAATTACGTTAGCGATCCAAAGCAAAAGCCGTGGCGTGCTCGATAAAGAATTGTCCACTCGTGACTCATCGAACCCGAGTATCATATGGCTGGGAATAACATATCCACCTTCAATATAACTCTTCTCTGGCTCCCATTGGTTTTGTCTTGTTCCTTCACTTGAAAAGCTATTTTGGTAATTAGCTCCATAACGACAATGACGATGTCAAACTATCGTAGTGTAGAAGTTATTTACGAAGTACATGGGATACGAATAGAAAATGATGATGTAGTAATTCACTGTAGAAATGTTCACGAATCATTGCCAAATAAAAACTAACCTACGAATCAGTACCATATTTGTTTTAGCGTCGTTTACCAGATGGTATAACATAACGGTAACACCAGCTTGCCTCTCATCAGAAATAAGTACTTTACGAAACTTCGTGTTGGTCTAAATGTGCATTGTTTTACATATATACGTATGTGTATACATTGCAGTATATGTATATTCTTGTAAAACAAAATGTACGTTTCTATAAATATATTGTTTCTTATTTATATATACTTTTACGTACATTATTGAATATATGAATCTCTACGTGTATTAGCATCATATTGTGTGGGTGTAGCTTATGTACTACATTGATTGTATTTACGTCACAAAATGGCTTTAAAATACTGTATGAAACACAAATTTATAAAATCTGATTCTGAGTATTAAAGTTGAAAAGATTAAATAATTATGATTTGGAAAAAACAATGATTAATGTTTGTTTCAAAATACACCACAACTTAAAAATTTTGGTCAAGCATTTAAATAATAGCAAAAGTGCTCACCTAATATTATAGTTCTAGTGTTAAAAACAGAAAATTGTTATTACTTGTACTATTTCATAAGTATGCAATTTCATATTGGCAGCAATAATTTACATTACGCTATTAGAAGATCACGTAATCTACTATGCATGATAAAAAATTACGAAATTCTTTTTTAATTTTATCGCACAAATAAGCGCTAGTTGGGGGAAAAATATAAATTCTAAGGACACATTCCCTTAATTTTCAAAAAAAAAGTAATACTCGATTTTTTAAAAATTCTTATAAAGAAATTAAAGAAAAATGATAGTGAATGTTAAATAACTTTTAGTTCTTAATAAGGCAAACTATTTGTCATGCGGTACAGTTAAAAATAAATTAAGTATTTCTTTTTTTATTTTAGTCTCCTTTCTTTTTCAAGATAAATAAAGGAATTGGGGTCTCTTACAAGAATTTTATCACCTACACTTAATTTTCGAAGAAAAAAATGACTTAAAAATAAAAATAATAAATTACATTTTAAACAGCCAAATTTATAAAAGAAATGTTTCACATTAAAGTAACATTGCGGCTCAATGCTTTTCTGATACACAATAAATAAAATTGTTAAGTGAAACAGGGTTTTTTTTATCCAACTTAAAAGTTAAACACTGTTTAAACATTTCCACAAAACACAAATACACTCATCCATCTTCTTTCAGCAGAAAAACGGGAGGAACTCTACATCGACAAACGTTATTTTTTTCTCTTAAAAAAGCGTTCAATACGTGGAAAATCACTTGAACATAATGGTATAAGGCCAAGAGAAGGAAAAAATACATCCTTTGAATCCGAACTTACAATGTAACAACATTTTTAAAGTTCCATGAAAAACAACCGATTGATATATTATTTTTATTTGTTTTGTTTTTGAGAAACCTATCGATCTGCACTCCAAAGTCTACAACCGGTCACGACAGATACGTACAATTTATTGAAACCTAACATCTTGGTGACATCTCCGTTCCTCTCTTTGCGATATAAAGTGGAAATCTTTTTTTCAGTTTTCCGTTCTACTGATTCCAACTCACATGTCAAAATACTGGACAAATCCGTCTCCAATATAAACAACTCAGCTAACCCCCACCCTCAAAACAACAATACTTTTATAGGAATGTGTCTATTTCCTGAGATAACTTGTGTCCAGGTTTATTTGGCTTCATCCGGACATATAAAGAATGAATGATGATATGCATTGGCCACTGACGATCGATTTTGTAGATAGTGATTTTTTTTTCAACTTCATTTTTTTAACTTCAGAGTTTTGGGAAAGGGAGTGACAGATCAACTTTAAATCCCTATCATCCAAATCCTTCAAGATAAAATTTCAACCTTACCGTTTGAAATTCCACAGAAAAAGAATACTGTCTCTAGGAATGGAAAAGATTGTTGCATACACGTAAAATAAAGACGACTACAATAATAGTATTTTAGTTAGTTCCAGAAGACTGATATATTGATATAGAAAACAAAAAGTTCATTCGTTTGCTTTGATTATTATCTATAAAATCATTACGTATACTTGGCATAAGACTGGGTAGAAAAGGTAATGCATTTGTTGGGTTATGACAAGTAATTTCAATAATTATGAAAATAATTTCAGTACTTTGAAAAATGTGGATACGTGAAAAGAGGGGAAATGGATATATATCCTCTCTAGTTCGTTTAATTCTGGGATGATTTTGTATCATATGTCATTTGATCAAATAACTGACATTTGTTTATTTATTTGTATAATATTGGGGATTTTTTTTTTTTAATTTTATATAAATATATGCTACTTTATCTTGAAGAATTTTATTTGGAAGAAAATAAATTGTCTGTAAAAATGGATAGTATATGGATAGAAAAAAAAATTTATTTCAGATTTCCGAATGTAGTACGAAGTTCATGGGAATATGTCTTAAATGTAGAGAATTTATGATAATATATATTTTGTTTTTCTAAAATATTTATATCATCAGAGGCCTTGTGTGTAAAACTGAAAAATACGAAGTTTTTCCTGTTATTTTTACTAGAAATAAATGAATTTTTGTTTCATTCCCAGCATATATTTACATAAAAATAAAAACACCCCAATCTTATACAAAGAAATAAATGAATGAAATGAATTGCAGTTTCATTTCGTATATTTCAGTAAATCCGAAGAAATGAAAACACTTTATCTGAAACTAACATCTACACATATTCTGAAGAAAAACGCAACATATTTATTTCGATTAGGATAAATTCTCTTAAAAAAACCGTTCTTCCTAATTGTTTCTAATTATCGAAAGTGTTTATATTATTCCATACCATAAAAGTAGGTATTAATACTTATGTATTAAATATAGAATTTCCATGCTCATGCAATATGTTACTCATATTCAAAATGTTTTTTAAAGCCCATTAGGATGAAAAAGTTTCCTGTGTTCATGCATCTTTCAGAATTCCGAAAAGTTAAGAAATTTCATGAATTGTTTTAGAATGTATTCATAAATGTAGGGATTTTTTGCCGCTTAATTATTTTCTTTGTACATATTAATAAGGCAGGACATTGAAAAATTGAATTATAAAATTACAAACAAGTATTCTAAGACACAAAGAAAAAATATCTGCATTTGAATTTTTCTTAAATCTTTAAGAGTTATTTATGTACACTTTCCTGAACATACACCCGATCCATAGTGCTGATAGTTTCCACGTTATAAAATGACGTCATATCCTGTAGAGAGAACTGAATTTTTTTCCTTATAAAGCCTTACAACTTTTAGAATTTGAATAAAAATTAAGAGAAATTTTAATCACAAAATTTTTAAATTGTGATTACGTTCAGTATATAGAATTTTGTGTTTATCAATATGCTGCAAATTTTCAATGTTAATTCAGTGAACATTATAAAAAATGTACTTATAAACAAGCACCCGATTAACGAATGTAAATATCGATTCACTGTAATATTAATTGATATTGATTATTAATCACTCATACATGATTATTTATGTTTACAAATGTGATTTTCTTTGCACATATTGTTACATAAAATACGATATATCTCAACGTCTCACTATTATATATAATTTCTTTTCATTTAAAAAGAGGAGGATTATTTTAACTTCGTGTAAAATAACCTTTTTCCTAGTCGAAGATTTCCCAAATACTTTAAATTTAATTTTCGATTCTTGAAAATTTCCTTAAATTGCATACATCTTTGCGTAAACTTGTTGCAGTTATTTCGCATTAATAGAGATAAAAGTTTATTTAATGTAACAGTTTTTAAGACCTGCATAGTTTATCTAATTGCAGCGTATTTTTTATATAAAGTATCTAAGTCTGTCTTACCTGTAGGAATTAAAATTTAAATAAGTGCATATAATCAACTTTTGTTATATATAGAAAAACCTACTAGATAAAAATCTAGCATTATATATATTCTCTAAATTTTTGTTAGGTCATTTAATAATGGGCTGAGTTTTAAGATGTACTTTTTTTTTTCTTTAAAACTGTACTAATTTAAATATTTACTCTGGAAATTTAAAGTGTTTTAGTTTTCGCTACTTTTAAAAATCCTTTCTTCAATGTTTTGACATAATTAATAAAGAACTTTTAGGTTAAATTTATTTTATTTATGCTATAAATCTCTTTAATTTGGCATTTTTAGTGTCCCTATTTTGTAAAATGAATGTAACGTTTCAGATAAATAAGAGAATGGAAAATCTGTAATGTGAGATTTAATATGAAGTTCCATTATTTAAACTCTCATTTCTTCCTATTAAAGCACAAAATTGTCTAAATTTTTAAGTAATTATGGGTTCCTAAATGTAATAAATCATTGTTTTGGAAGTAATTGTTAGTGTTCCAAATGAGATTATCGTAATTTATATATATATATATATATATATATATATATATACAGTGCTGGCCACACAAAATGCAACAACCTGAAGGAAGCATGCAAACCATGTGAAATTTATATCATACGTTTGCGACGATGAGCTATGCAAATCATTAGCATTGCAGAGCAGACACACATCACGGGCGACCGTAGCGCCACTCGCAAGCGCTATATAAGGGGAGAACAGATTGGCGATTTGAAGCACAGCAATTGTTTTTTCGTGCGTTTTTTTCGCGTAAGCTGTTTACCTATGCCTCGTGTAAGACATCGAGCGCCTTTTGACCAAGTTTATGAATTCGACCGAGGAAGAATAGTAGTCTATAGGGATTGCGGATTATCCTTCAGAGAAATCGGTCAACGTGTTGGACGAAACCAAGCAACTGTGATACAGATCTGTGATCGGTGGATGCAGGAGGGAACGACAGACCGACGGGGCCGATTGCACCCACATCGTTGCATCACTGCCCGTGATAACAGGCAGATTGTGCGCATGGCAGTGATGTATCGCGGAGCCGCATCACGAACCATAGCACAACAGGTTCAGTCTGCCACGCATCATTCGGTGTCCGCTCGTACCATTCGACGCCATTTGCAGCAGAGTGGAATATCCTCAAGGCGTCTATTGCTTCGTTTACCCTTGACTCGTAACCACATTTGTTTGCGCCGCCAATGGGGTGAGGAACGGCGGACATAGACAACGGAAAGGAACGAAATTGTGTTTACTGACGAATACTGCTTCTGCCTGCAACATCACGATGGTCGGATTCGAGTTTGGAGACACCGTGGTGAGAGGCTGCTGAACTGTTGCGTTATACATCACCACACTGGTCCTGCAACCGGTATCATGGTTTGGGGTGGTATTGGATTTCACTCCCTCACCCTTCTAGTACGCATTACCGGTACACTGAACAGCCAGCGCTTAATCTCTGAGGTGTTGGAACCCGTGGTCCTCCCATACCTGCAGCGCTTGCCATCAACCATATTCCAACAGGATAATGCGTGACCACACGTGGTACGCAATGTTCAAGAGTTTTTCTTTTCCCATCAGATTGAATTGCTTCCTTGGCCTGCTTGTTCTCCCGATCTATCACCAATAGAAAACGTATGATCCATGCTTACACAACGACTGGCCCGGGAAACACCACCCGTTACTACATTAGATCAACTTTAGCAATATGTGAAAGCCGCATGGATCGCTGTAGCCTAAGGATACATCCAAAGCTTCTTTGATTCTATGCCGAGGCGTGTGGCAGCGGTTATAACCAACAATGGCGGCTACACTAACTACTGATTTTGTCATCATCTTCACTTCACAAGAGGCTGTAATTTTAATCGTTTAATCTTTGTACAACATGTTATCTGCCAAATAAATTTCGCTGTGATATCTCTGGTCCTTCTGGGTGTTGCATTTTGTGTGGCCGGCAGTGTATATATATACAGAGAGAGATTGAAGAAAATACCAGAAATAAATCACAGAAAAATATCTGAACTTTTTCTGTAATATATCTGAAAACATTTTACTCCCTTTGATGGCTAAAGAAAAAAATATTCCAGTACAAAAATCAAAGAAACGCAAAATTATAAACAGGGAATATGAGTAAGTTTTATTAGACCAACCATAGGTTATACCATAATTTATCTATGTTTAGTACCACTCCTAGGAAATGGAAACGCTAAAATTGTAATTCATAATAAAACAAACGTCCTCAATTAACCATCATAACTATTCATTCATTTATTTGCTTTTAAAATGAAAGGAAGAAGTCTGATATGAACTAAATATTTTTTTTTGAAAACAATTATTTCAAGGGTCCATGATTAAAGCTCTTTTGACATCCCAAATCATCGTCACCATCACTTTTTTGGTTGATGAGACCATCTTCACCTTCTTTGATAAAGGATCAACAGAAATAACCCATTTTTTTCATTGTTTCTCGAATTCTAGAGGACAATGATTAATCTAAGTCTCCCCGACCAGTGTAACTCAATAAAAATGATAACGATAACATGTATAGGCACCAATTAAATTTTGATTTGGTAGACAAATCGTATCAAAACTAACTAATAAACCCTTATAGTATTTGTTTTGGCCCCCTTAAACAAATGGAAGCCCAAGAATAACTTGTCTTGCCATCTGCCATTAAAAGTGAGCACTTTTTGAACCACCCTCGTATTTTTATTAACTTTCAGTCAAAAGCTCAAGAAATATATATCAAAATTAATTCTTTCCTGAGGAGGGAAGAAAGTAGTTTTGTAATATTCCATGCTATCTTTTTCATTGAATAAAAAGATGTACTATTTTGTACGCTTCAAGTGTATCGGTTAACTCATTTCCATTGTTAATTCTTATGATACTACTTCAGCGTAATGGAAATTGTTTATGTACATTCCTGCTCTTTTGATCCTCGGAAATCATTTCTGTTTCAAAATCCTTAGCGAAAAAATATGTATTGAATTGAAGGACCAATCACATTTTTACGGGTTTTTCTTCTCGAATTATTTCAAATTATATCTTATTTCTCTTTTTCCAAAAGAATTCTAGAATTCTTCAACAACTCACCTTTTCAAATTCAATAAAGTCGTCAAATTGAATCAAGATGTTCTGGCGATTAAATAAGCAAAAAAGTCATAAAATAAAGATAAAATTCCCTCTTTCCACTTCTCCTATATATAAGACTTAGTGGTGACGAAATATATATATATATATATATATATATATATATATATAACACATCGATCAATAACTCCCGAATCTAACATTGTAAACAACATTTTTTTTGCAAAATTTTTTTTTATCCATCAACATAACACCTTTTGTTAATCACCTTTTAGGGTTTTTTTTTTTTTTTTTTTTTTTTTTTTTTTTTTTTTTTTTTTTTTTTCCTTTTTTTTTTTTTTTTTTTCCCGCAAGAAATCTTTTTTGTTGCGAGTAAATAGCGATAAACAGCTTTCTGAATCATCGACTCGTTGCTGTTTTTGTTCCATCAAAAGCAATCGCGGCACCCACTTGGAAAAAACCTTTTTCACTTCACTTCAAAAAACCTTTTTCAGTAAATACACTTCCATATGATATCTGTGTCATCTCAGCAATCTCACGGAGCTTCACTTTACGATCTTTCATTATAATTTTTGTCACTTCACTCACATTTTCCGGTGTAACGGCTTCCACAGGTCCACCCGAGCGTTCCGCGTCATTTGTGTCGGTACGACCACGTTTAAACTCGGCAAACCACCGACAAATCGTTGCTTTTGATGAACAAGAGTCCGGGTAACATTTTTCAATCCATTGTTTTGCTTGCATGGTGTTTTTACCCATTAATAAACAATGTTTCATCAGAACACGAAACTCGGTTTTTTCCATTTTTTAAACAAACTACAAAACGACTTTACTCCAACCTCGATAACTCAGCTGTTTCTGGTCCGATCGACTTAAAATTTTGACACGTTTCAAGCAAAGGTTCGTACTCTAGAAAGACCTGGTTACTGGTTTACTACGAGCGCCATCTCTGGGTTAGTCTCGGGAGTTATTGATTGATGTTATATATATATATATATATATATATTCGTTCGAAAAGTTCGTAGTATAATCCTTCTATATATATTTTCACCTTATGTTGTTCACAAGTTACAAAAGGAATTAAAACTCAAGCGAATATCATTCAAAGTGCAACTTAGCTCAAAAGTTATGTAATAATTTACTTTCTTTAAACGTATCTTTTTGGGAAAACTTCTAATTTAAATAATTAATATACACGTGTCGTTTTAAATAAATTTTGAAACAAACGTATTTTGAGTTTTAGGTGTAAATAAACAAGATTGCAGCAGCATTAACGTTCGATCCTTCAAGTATCGAAGAACTAGTCTCTTGCATTCAAAAGTATCTTCTTTCGGAAACATACTTGATTATTAACAATATTTTTTAATACTTTCTTCAATAATTTATATCAATAATTAGATTCCATGTATACATCAAGTTTTTCAACAGCATTACAGATAGAAATTTCTAGAATTAAAACACTAATCTCTTGCATTAAAAGTATTTGAAAATTAACATACACTTTTTTTCTAAAATGCTTTAAATTAATTCATGTTAATATCATTGCCAAAGATTTGATATTCTTTACCCTGGAAACGAAATCAGATTCATATTCTCTTGACATTACTACAAAAATAAGATGCATATATTTTTCTGTAAAATCTCATTTAAATTTTGGAATTGAGCAATTGTTGCTTCATCACTATCCTTAATTTCAAAATATTCTATATTTTAAAAATCATATATTATAGCACTTTACTTGTTGGAACATTTTGGTACCAGACGTTTAATGATAGCACCAAACCTTTCGGAGTTACTGCAAAAAAATTAAATATAACTTTACCAATTTTTTTGCTATTTTCAACTTTAAATTCTTTTTTCTTCAAACAAAAAATTTTAGCTTGCGCGAAGGTTATCTCAGAAAACTGTTGCAACTATAAAAGTAAACAATCAATGATGCAATTCCCTGACATCAGTTCTGACTCCAACTCAGAAGATGAGAAATATCATACAAGAAAAATTGGACTGAGTCATACCAACAATAACGATAATTTATTTAAAAACTTTTAAAAGAATTTATATGAAGGACAGACAGAAAAGAGAACCGTGAAACCAAAATGCTGTTCCTCTCTCCACTATTGTATGTAAACGCGTGCCACTGTATTCTTTTTAGTGCTACCTTATATAGCGGTAGCAGAAAGTATTTTGCTCATTTCAGCTTTACTTCATTTGTATATGCTTGCCTTGCCAGATTAGCCATCTCGTCCTCATAGTGGTAGAATAGTAATAGGCTGGTGGGGACCAGCAGTCGCAACAGAACTATTAAACATATTAGTTTAAACTTTTATATGCATGTTGAAAATAAGTTTCTTCTCGACTTACACATCTGCCTTTAGACAATTTATTAACAGAATCACTTTATATGAATTTTAATTGGATTTTTTTTCTTAAAATTTCATAATATTCTAAGTAACTCAAAAGTTTTCTTTCTTCAATTTTTAAAAGTATGCATAACATCAAAACTGAACATTTTTCTACTAACTAGCGCTACTTTTATAAATTTTGATCAATGTTGTACTTTACAATTCTATTCGAAATAAAATATTGGGTTTCTTAATTTGTAAAAAGAACGTCCAATGAAGTTTCTTCATAACTATTTAAGATTTCTTTGAATTTACATGAAAATATGAAAGTAAAAGTAAATATACATGAATATTTTATGGTGAAAGTGTCATTTTTCTTCTTTCTTTAATAGGTGTATTACAATGATTAGAAAAAGGAAGTTTTTTGTGTACACGTATAATAGTTCAAAATTCTAAGACGCCTTAAAGTCTTATTAGAAAGTAAGGCATTTACGTCATTGAGTGCAAGGAAAAATAAAACCAAATGTAGTATTTTATTTCTCACAAAGGCGTTTAAATTCTCACTTAATGTAATATAAGCTTTAATGAAAGTTTAGAGAGACATTATTTCAGGTAACATCGTCATCTGTTCACGACACAAAATTTATGTTACTTTTGTCGTCAGCACATTTGTGTAGCCTTATAAGACGTTATTTAAATTAGCCTGATCCACTTTAAAAGCAGTATAAATGAAATTACTCAAAGCATTCACTCTATTTCAAAGCCGTTCTCTGAATGCATTATATCGAATTATGAAGCACTAAAAGAAAATTTTTACACTTAACAATGTTTATGATAAGAATTTCAACTCTATTTTAAGAAAGTTAGTGCTTTCATGATGGTGTAAAAGGCAATTATGACCTCTTTATTGTTGCGGAATGATTAATAATTACATTTCACTTTTGGCACTACATTCGGTCATAATACAGTTTCAAGAAAAAAAGTTTATAATAAGCAATTTTTTAAAAGTTAATAATTAAGTATAAGTATAATCAACAAAATTTAGGAATTTTGCAAAATCCTATATTAAAAAGAATTTTTATATGTAATTATGCTTCATGTATTTTTAATTAGAAAAACGCACGATGCTGTTTATTTCCGTAAATACGTTGAGAACTTTTCTACGCTTAAATTACAGAAATCGTTTTACATACTGATTCGTCAGTTCGCAAAAAAACGTAGGAACTTTTCCATCATACGCATGCAGACGATTGATCATTCAATATAATAAGTTTTTATCTCTAGTTTATTATCTTATATGAGGAAAAGAATTCTAAATTATTGATTCTTTTTGAGAATATGTGTTATTTTTTTTCTTGTTATGTTATTGTTATTAATTTTTTGAGTCGTCGCTAAAACTAAAATCTGAAGTTGGCGAATTTTGCACCTTTCTGACGTATAAGTACTAAATCGTCCACTAGAAATAATAATAGAACACCGCAGATAACACGCAATTAAAAAATAATAAAAAAAAATAGGAATACCTTTATTTCCTTTATGATCTTACGAATATTTCAGGTGTTTTGAGTTCAAGACTTATGTAGAAGGAAATGACAGTCATACGTGTACTCCCGTGTCAGAATCCGAAGATCCGAAAAACTCATAATATTTACCTTTACTCACTGAAATGTCTGGATGCATATCATCATCCTTTGCAATAGATTTCTAATCGACTTGAATTCGAAAAAATGTGGTAAACAATAACTTTTGCCCTCTTCAAGGGCAAAATCTGATTTATATTACTTATTTTCAGTGGGATTTACGAGTACATTAGGATTTATATTTTGGAAATGTTGTCTTTCTCCATGTCCAGTTTTTTATATTTATTTATTATAGTAACTGAATATTTTTCCATTATATATTTATTTACATATTTATATCAACTATCAGCCATTTATATATAGTTTATGCAAACTTTTATACACTTATTTATATTTAATTGACGATTAATATTATCGTTTTAATAATTTAATATACTCCTGGACAAATTAAACATGATAAATTGTAAAATTATTTCAATTCAGAGCTTAATTATTGCACAAGAGTTCAGCAAAATTACTTTTTGAAATACATTTCGACTCAGAATAACTTTCAAGGTTAACTTGCTTCCAAATGTCTAATTAATTTGGGTAAATAAATTGCGCAGTTCCAACTTAATTATGAATCTAAAAATACTTTTTACTCATCCAGTATTGAATTTCAACCATATTAATCTCCCTATTTAGCTCATTTAGATTTTTTTTTTTATAAAATGCAGATAATATTTAGTTGTAGATCCCTAAAGATATTACT
This sequence comes from Nephila pilipes, assembly GCA_019974015.1. NCBI lineage: Eukaryota > Metazoa > Arthropoda > Arachnida > Araneae > Nephilidae > Nephila > Nephila pilipes. Next base: position 12,903 of record BMAW01123881.1, read on the forward strand.
ATTTTAAAATGTCTTGCATGCTTTTTGTAAAGTTCGCCGCAATTAATGGTGTTTTCACTAAAATACCCTAATTTCCCAATATTAAAATATCGCTTGTGTGAAAGCGGTTACTTGTGCTTTATAGTAAATCTTTATCATTAATTTATTGGTAATATATTTAATGAAACTTAAAATAATTAAAATTACTCTCCCGGAAGGATATTTAGTTGTTGTAATTATTTGTAATAAACTTATTATATTTTTCAGACATTCTCAAACGTTCTACGAAAAGAAGGTCTATATACCGTACTATCTGTACAAAAATATTGTGACGAGTTCAACTAGAAATAAATAAACTTTCTTCTTCAAAATTTAATTTATTACCACACGATGTCAAAGAACAGCACAAGAAGAAGGATATTACAAAATACATAAAACATTTAGAATAGTTAAGGTAAACATTTCCCTACTGCAACACACACGCGCTCAACACAAAAGTTTTGAGGAAAACTTCACACAGTCCTACTCCTATCTTCCACTCTCAACGTTTATTTTCGGTCTCAATAGATAGGATTGGCGCCAACTTTCGGAAACTCGTATCTACCAGTCAAAACTAGTTACGGCCACAACACAGCAGTATCGAGAGGCGGCTTTATCCCGCCATCTATCCTAGGATTCGTTAATTAGGTGATGGAGTCTTTGTAGTATATGTTATACAAAAGATCGGTTATATATATATATATTCGAAATAGTGAAATTTAAACAAATTAAAGGAAAATAATTTCTTAAAAATTTAATGAATGAAATTAATTTAGATTTGTTTCCATCAAGGAATAATAACGAAATAAATCCTGGTTTATTTTTAAAAAAATAGAGTTTTTTAATAAAACTGCATTTGCATATCTTTTGATGAATTAAGTCTGACATATCAACAACAACAAAAATTTATACTTTTAAGTATTCTCCAATTAATTTAATTTTTCGTGTTGAGATTCCATGATGAATATATGAACAACCAAAATAAAAAATAAATTCTAAAAATATTGATTTTTCTTTACATTCTCCGAAAGATGCTATTAAAATGCATTATACAAACAAAATGGAAGTATAATATTTTAATTCAAAATATGCCAGTTTTATTTTGCTTTTGAATATAAAAATTCATAATACATGACCTAGTTTAATGAATGTGTATTAAGGCTTAACATCACACTTTTCATAAAATACTTATGAAAGCCTCGTGGAGATTGTATTAAATACGTAAGCTGGCTTAATATTCTTTTCCTTCCTTCGAAACTAGTGAATAATTACAAAACGGGAAATATTTTAAATCTTTTAAATCCATATCAAACAAAAAATTGCTATGTACACTAGTAATCCCATCAAATAGAAATAATCCTTATGGTTCGTCTAGAAAATTTTTTAAATTAAATTTATTCGAAAGATAAGAAATGAAAAAGAGTGAAATTGTAATACTTTTACGTTCAATGTGGAATGATATAAAATAAGAGATGAATTTTTCTTGAATAATAGATCACTTGACTTTAGTGTCGAATTATAAAAGGTAATCTTATTCCTGTTTAACCTATCAGTGTATGAAATATTTAAGAAAAAATATTATCTGGAAACAAAACATACAATTCATCTTTTTTTTTTAAGTATCAGTTTCAAAATGAAGTAATGGATATATTCTTAATCCAATAACAGCAGAAATATCTTGTTTAGAAATGATATGTCTAATTAAATTAATCCTTTCCTGAAACTAATATTTTTCACAAATCTACGAAATTGGTTTCCTGGTAAACTAAAAACTGCTAAATCATTGCATTTGCTAACGCTTGTGATATTTATGTTTCATTGCAAATAAAAAAAAAACTGAAATAGATGAAACAATAATAATCCATTCTGATTGATTATGTTATGATTACAAAAGCTTTATGAAATACCACTCTAAATTCATTTTTAGTCTTATTTTTGTTTTAACCGATTTTCTTTTGAAAACTGTACACAAAAAGCATGATTATCTGAAATACTTAGTAAATAAAACTTTGAAATTACTTCTACATACTCAGTTTTACATAATATATACATAATAATATAGGCAAAACAATACATTAATTCTTAATAAATGTTGAGAATAGATATATATAAATAAAAAATTGTTTTTTTATGACAATATAATTGTGATTTACTTTTCTCAAAATATATTTAATAATTTATTGTTTGCTTTAATTTTTATACCCGCAACAATATTATCAACAATTTCAATAGTTTATTATCTATTTCAGTATTTAGTCATTTGCTTTAACTTTAATATCTGATAACGTACTTCTCTTATAACCTCAAAATCGTTTGCTTTAATTCATTTCATTGTTAAAGTTCGCATCGTGTTTCAGCTTTAAACTATTTGTATTTTTGTAGAATTAAGCGTTCTCCAAAATGGATAAAAGATGTTGGTGACCTAATTACATTTAATTTTTTTAATTTAATATTTTTACTTATATTCTTAATAAATAATCTCTTTCGTAGTTATATTTTATACAAATATTTAAATTATTTTATAAGTTCTTCATTTTAAATTTCTTTGCTTGGATTTGAAGTTTAGATATTCATTGACTGGTATCCATTTACAAATTTTCTCTGTAGACAAAAACATCGGTGACTTCCTTTATAGAATTAATATCAGTTTAAAGAATTAATAAAATGACTATTATATTTATACTACTTATAATAATTATTTAACTTTTAATTATAACTCACAAAACTATGTTGCTATTTTAATGATACGCGATCAAAAATTCAATGAAAGTTAAATTTTGGTTTCTCGCCAAATCAAATACTTTCAAAACCCTTGACTAAAAATATGTAAAATATCTACATTACCTCTGTATCTTTCTAAATTTTTTTCTGTTAACTAAGTTTCTTTCTGAAACTAGAAGGTTTTACTTATATTTTGCATTTGAAATATTTATACGCAAGAAAATAAATGTTTTGAAGCCGAAATGGCTAATAGTAAAGAATTTCAATAAGAATATGTCATAAATTAAATATCAAATGAATAAATTTCCTTAAGAAAATCATATGTAATAAGACTTAAGATATATGGTTCAGGTGTACACATATTCTGAATTAAAAGCAGATTTAAATGTTAAAAGAAATTTTGCAATCTCTTTCTTTAAAAAATGTTCTGGTACCTTTTTTTTTTTCTTTCAACATATCCAATGGGGTACAAAACATATCTATCCAGTGTCAAAGCAAAATGTATTTAATTTTCCAAGATATAATAAAAAAGAAAAGCCTACAATATTTTCAAATTATGCGAGAAATATTTTTACAGATTTTTTTCAAACATTAAAGTTTCACATTAAGCATTCAGAGATATTAACTTAAAATATTTTAGAAAGATAAAATGCGTCTCTACGATTCTCTTTTAAAATACAGATAATTTCATAGTAAAGTATTTAAAACGGTAAATGTACTATATAACAGTTTCTAATTCCACCCCATCACTGAAACTGTTTCGGTGAGGAAATTAAGTTTCATCGGATAAGTGTATTTTACTTTTGGAGATAAAAACATTTATTTGCTATTTAAAGAAAGGAAAAAATCTATAAATAATTGAATAGTTAATGGGAATATGTTGCCGTAGGGAAAACATAGATATATTCTTCTGTATATGGTTGAAATCTTTGAAATTTGAACCCATTTTTATTGGAAATTATATTTTTGTTGCTATCTAATATGAATTATTTAAACTAGAATTTCTCCATATCATTTCTGAATTCAATAGCCAAGTTTTTAATGTTTGATTTTTAATACAAATTCTTAAGGCAGAACTTATAAATTTTTAAGGAAATAAAAAATAATTTTGCTAATAATTGAATATATGTATATTAGAACAGTTTTCCATTTTTATATTTTGTTTATTTTCTTTTAAAGAATATTTCAAAATTTTTAAACTTTACGCATTAAAGTAATACAACTATTTTTCATTTTTATACCATTTATGGAATTCACAAGCTGTATAAAACCTGGGAAATTGATGAAACCTTAAACGTATTTATGTTTTAGCACACAATATTTATTTTCATTTTGAAAATATTTGTTCAACAAACTTACGTTATACTTCATTATAATTGATACAAATTTTTCTTGTTTATGTTACTGTCTGTGCTTCTTTTTAAGTTGTTGGCAATTGTACCATCTTTCGTCTATTGTTTCTTCCCGTCAATATTCAATTTCGTTTTAAAAATTACGTTATTACGCTTTGTCTTTATGTTTTCCCTTAATGTTTCTTTTCTGCAAGAGTGCATTCTCATGAAAATATAAATGTTTAAAAAGAAACACCTGAATTCAAAGATCAACAAATCAAAAAGTTATGGTTGTTTTTATGACTAACTTTTGCACTAAATTCAATTGATCAATGAAAGGAAACTTATGTCAACACAATATAATATCTCTTCATGTTAGCGTTTATTTTCAACACAATAGGTTTGTTCCAACACAATAAGTTGAAAGAAGGAATTTTATAAAGAAAACTTCTGTTGAAACTATTACAAAACAATTTCTTTTTTGTTTTGAAACATTTAAAAGCTCTAAAATTCCATTAGAAGAATAACGTGAATGTTTTAAATAAAAGAAAATTTATTGCTATTAACAACGTATAGAACACTTTATGTAACAAAATACCTAATTAAAATATTTTACTGATAAGTCTCTCAATTTTTCTGTTTAAATCAAATTCATTCCTTTACAACCAGCTTTCAAACTAAGAAATTTCATACTATCGAATTATTTTTAAACAATGCTTATTTTAGGTGAGCATTGAGATGAATTATAATCCTAAATTACTGTGGAGAGAGGAGAAATAGAGATGGTTTTTTTTAAAATACCTTAATCCCATTTGTCGATCATTGCTCCTACGTCCCTGCGGGGACTTTGTTACCTTTTGTCGAGAACACTTGGGGAAAAGGCATGATTATAAATAAACAAACCTTAAATACTGAGAAAGTTATCCATTTTGACCGTCGCAAATAACTGAGTGATAGCACACAATATTTTGCAATTTTCGATCAATTCTAACTAAAAAATACAATCTCATTTCCTGAGAAAATACCGATCCAATATGTTATATCCTGTTGTATCACAAAAGGGAGAGACGATAAATACATTATGAGGTATCGAGGGTTGACCCAACATTAACAATAAATAATAATAGAGTTGAAGTTGCAACTAATTTCAAGTCTAATTGTAAATGTTTGGTGATATATTATTTTAGGAAAATAAAACCTAGATATTAAAGTTCATCTCAAACTATGAAAATAATACAAAACGACTCATCGCAAGTTTTGTTAAAGTACAACTTTTATGATATATTACCTGTATTGATTAAACTATGATATAAGAGACATGTCCTGAATTAATAAATATTGATAAACTTCCATACTGAAGATGTAAAGTGAATAGAAGTTTCCAAAAAGGATCATCACGAGATTATCGAATAATTAAAAGGTACGATGTGTTGAATGTATAAAGCTCACTAAGCCGCTGTCAAATGTGAGAGAAAGAGTGAGAAATTTTGTCCAGGCCGAAGAAGTTTTTGACATGTATTCTACTCATTTGTCAATTGGTCACTGAAGAAGAGACAGAATGAACAGGCAATTAAATACACTTTCTAAACACATAACCCAAGCCCAAATAAAAATATTTTTTGTATTTATACGAACCTTTTCAACAAAAATATAAAAGAGATTGGTACATAGTGCCTCTGTAGCTTGAATTTCATGTAAACCTCTTGATGTTTTTCGGAATTGGGCACAATCTGAAAAGTTGCTTAAGTTTTGCATACTTGTGTATACGTTACTATAAAACCCCGAAGTCTAATAAATCCTAGGTTTTGCCGGAAACTCCTTGCTTTTACCAAAACGGCTTGATGAAAGTTCGAAGTGCTTTAATTATCCGAAGTATGCTTTAATTTCGGCATTTTACCAATCCACTTTGGTAAAAGCTAAGAGTTATCAACATCTTCCGGTAAAAGCACGAAACAAGGGTTTACTTATATTAGGATTTTCTAGTCGCAGATATTTTGTATACAGTATGTCCCAAAAAAGTTTAAACACATTTTGATATTTTAATTGATAATATAAACTGTAAAAATGATCGAAATAACGTATGATGTATGATTACGTCTGTCTCATGGAATTATGGAACTGTCTTACAATTATTTTCAAAGTTACAAGAAATAAAAATTTAAGAAATGCAATATTTTTGTACCATATCACAAATACGATCCCATGTTAAAAAGTTAATTAATGCTTAATTACTACTACTGAAACTGAAAAAACTACTGAAAAGGTTTCAATAATTTTTAAAAATAATTTTGGCTATAGCTAAAAAAATTAAATTATAATTTAGAAAAAAAAATAAATAAATAAAAATTGTGAAATTTAGTAAATAATAAAAACGTAGTATGTTTTTCTTCATTACTATTACTTATATATTTCTAACTACTTTTTACAACAAGGTTGGCTGTTATGACATTTTGAATTACAAAGTAGAGAAGCTGATTTGCACAAATATATCTTCGTAGTACACTTCTTTGAACAGTTGCATTTTCTGAGTCTTTGTCCCCCAACTACAGAAAGTTTTTTTGCTACTTCAAGCACATTTATTTCTTCTGAACTAACTTGCTCGATGTTTAAAAAATTTTCTTTGAAAAATTTTAACTGGTTTCTTGTGTACAAGGATTTTAATTTACCCAACTTAGTACTTAGATCATAAGACACCTCCTCTTTAATATCTGCGATTACGGCTGTTAGTGATTTTGGATCCATTTCCGATCTGTCAATATCAGACACTTTTATTTTAATATTTTATAGGAGAGAAGGTTTCGGAAAGTTTTTAAGTAGAACGCAGTCTTCATCCTCTTTGTCTGATTCTCAAGTTCCTTATCGGATCTCTATCGAAATGCTTTCACATTTTGAAGTTTTGTTGATAATCACAACTGTTGTGGTAGAGCATATATCTGATACTTTTTCTTAAGTTTGAACTTCAGTATCTAATTTCATCGTTATGCGTGATTCTTTTTCACATACATTATTATTATCTTGCGATTCTAAATCAACTGTTGATTCAAGATTAGTGCCTTTATCTTCTATTAGTGATATTACATAGAATCTCCTATTGTCTATATTAACCATCCATTCCTTATTAATATCTATGATTCTTTCTAAGTCCTCTTCAGTGGTCATGTTACTGATCAAATTACGGAGCAAAACTGAGTTAGCAAGTCTCAGTTTGATAGGACAACCAAACATAGCTTCGTAAGGTGAATATTTGATTCCCTCGAATATGATTTGTTTTTCATTGATTGAACAAATTTTAATCCTTCCTACCACTTTTCTGTCTCATTTGTTTCCATCCATGTAGCCAACTTGTTCACAGCGTCTCATTTCACCCTTTCGACAGAACATTGCGATTGACTATAACTAGGTTTACCGTAAATTATTTTTATATCTCTCCACATTTCTCACTTAAACTGTTTATGATTTGGTTGCAAAATTCCCTACCATTGTTAGTATTGAGAATATTCAGGGCTCGAAAAGTTGTGAAAATATCTAAAAGATGATATGCAACTTCATCAGCTCTTTTGCTATGTAAACTTTGGGATAAGACGAATTTTGTAAGATGATTTTGATGCACTAAACTGAATTTCATATCACGATCAGGATTGGACCGTATACCTATTAGATCGACTTCGCATCGAGAATTCATTCCTCTATGAATAACTGGTTTGAATACAATCCCCTTTTTTCCTTTTTTTTTTTTCCTGAAATGGTTCACATAGTCTGAAATACGTGGCAATATATTTTACTATTTATTCTTTTACTTGCGATTCAATTCAAAAATCATGAGGGTTATTCCACCATGGCCGACTGCGATATGAGCATCATGTATGATGTTGAAGACTTCAGGAATTGTAACGTAATACAGCATTTCTTCATATTCTACAGATAGTTGTACTATAAACTTGTCCTCACCTCCAATATTTAAACTATCATAGCGTTTCGACCTTCCGTAATGAACTGTTTGTTTCTTCCTCACACATTTTGCTTCTTACACTTCATTTATTAAAAAAGTTTATTTCTCATTTGTTGAATAAAAGCTATTTTCATACCTACTTTTTTACAGATTCAGACAAAATGTCGTAAAACTTTTTCCACAACCTCATTTCATAACACCCCTCATTTCCTCACAGCAAAATAAAAAATACTCAAAATATGTTAAAATGGAAACAATCTGCTTCAATTTTAGACCGTAAATGCTTGCACTTGATTGAATTCACTCGAAGCTAACATGAAAATGGCACAAATAAGGAGGGGCAGGAACAGAAAAGTGTCACCACGGAATATGCGCCTGCAGCCTTATTCAAGGTCGATTTAAATCTCTCGTGTTGGGTTTTTACCGGAAAGTGTTGGTAACTCCTAACTTTTACCAAAGTGGCTTGGTAAAAGACCGAAATCGAAACATATTAAAGCATAATTCATACTTTAACCAAGCCAATTTGGTAAAAGTTAGGAGTTACCGGTAAAACCTAGAGTTTACCGGACTTCGAGTTTGTACTATAACATATATATACAGTGGAAAATTGATAATTCAAACCTTATTAACTCGTAATCCTCAGTAAAACGAAGAAAGAAACTATTACCTTTCGATGAACCCGTAAATATGCTATGTATTGATTTATTTAAACTTTGTAACTCGAACAAAATATTATTTCCCTATTAGGTACTACTAATGCTTATTTATATTCAAAAACTGGAAGTAAAAACATTAGACTTAGTATATCGAAGTTAGCAATGCAACGACTTTACATTGCAAATTATACAAATTCGCAGCAATAAAATGCTAAATTTTGTCAACTAATTCACAGAAATCATTGACGCTTTTGTTCTATTATATTTCGAGCAGGTGAATTTCTATTTATTAAATTTTCACACATTTGAGTACATTATATTTGTTTCTGTTTTGGCTCATTCCTTAAAAGAAGTTTATTATCACTCAATATGTATTTAATCTTCTTGTAAACACCCTTATGACATGAGATCCAAATGGAAATTTAAAACCTTTAAATCTACTTGAAAAGTTTCACGTTATAAACGCGGGAAAAGGGATATTAGAAAAATAAGCGTAGTAGTTCAAACCAGATTACCAGCAAGAATTCCATCGACAATAATTTAGAATGATACTGAAATATTGCTATAACATGGGAATAAATCAGCGATTTATCTTACAAAAGACAGCGACACGCTGAAGTTTCTGATTTAGAAGAATACTTGTAGGAATCTTTCAAGCAGTGTCGTAACAAAAAAAATAAATTTAAGTGGCATTGTCTTACAAAAAAAGGTGAAAGAATTTTCGAAATCACTTTTACAGTACTTTTCTGGCCAGCAATAGTTGAAAGGATAACTTTTAGAAACATCGTGAACGTGTGCTTATGAAAATTTGTGACGAAAGTGCTAGAGTAAATAGGTGTGACGAATAGAGCTAGGTGTGACGAATGAAAGATTTAATAATAGACTTTATTTGAGTTAATGGACAGATGTCATTAATGGTAATGAGACTGGCACTTTTTTCCAATTTGTAGCATCTTCCTCTCATTATTAAACTTCACAGACATCTTAAAGTCTCATTAAATAGTCAATAAGTTCACAAATCCAATTGAAGTGACGTCAGAAAATGAATAATATAGTTAATTACATATCTTCTCATAATATATAATATCGCTCTCTTTCGAATCTTTCTTAATGCAGTTGATTCTTAACTTACCAACTCCTTCGCACCGATTGAGAAACTTCTTGACTAGTGACTCTTATTAATCCAAACAGGAGTAACTTCTAGCCAATTTTAGTACAAACGGTTAGTTACAATATTTCTTCTCTCTCTCTCTTTCTCTCTCTCTCTCTCTCTCTCTCTCTCTCTTTCTCTCTCTCTCTTTCTCCTATTTAAAAACATCAATCAGTTTGACGTTATCCTCTTTTCGCTTTCACATAACTATCCCTAATTCACTTCATTACACTTCACCTAATTTACTTAATCACGAATCATTGGGTTTGCAAGGAGTTTTAATTTTATGCAATTCAGTTACAAAATTGTTCCAGAGGTTAGTGAAGAAAGAACTTTGGAAATCCCAATGTCACAAAGTGTCTACTTGACAAAACATAAGTGAATAAATATTACGATTTTTGTTTCATTTGTGCATTTGTTCTTCGTACCAGAATGTGATCCTTTGGGGTTTACTATTTGTATAAATTAAATTTATTAAGCACCCCACTATTGTTTTAAAAAAAATATCTTCACCATGAGTACAAAAATTTTACAACAGCATATGTGATATTTTAATAATCCTTCAATTCAAAACAACTTCGTTTCTTATTTCTCAATTCCTAAATCAAGTGAAATAAGTTGGAGTAAAATTGCATAAAAAAATATTAAAAACATATTATCATGATTCAATTAATGCCGAGTAAGTATTAAAACAATACTCTTTTTAAATATATGTATGTATATGTATATGTGTGTGTGTGTGTGTGTGTGTGTGTGTGTGAGGTTGCAAAAATTTTTTTAACAAAAACACTTATACTAAAGTTCATCAAATTCTTGTTATATTCTCTTTACTGGAAATACGGGTTTTTTTTTCTATGTTATACAGACTTAAGAGTTCGGGTATTGTAAAGAGATACAAGAATAGATTCTATTCCTTTGCGCTGTTTTAGAAATGAAATATTAAAAAAGAAAATTCTCTCTGGATAAAATTCTCTATAAAAAGACATTTTTGTCCATACTTAAGAAATCGATCATCGACAGTAATAAAAATCTCTCTCAACTTCTTAAATGAAAAATTATACGTTCTTTCCTTAAGACTTTTTCTCTGCGTTTTTGCTGCTTTCTTATACGAAGCGTTTTCTAATTTACTGGTACTAACACCTAAAAAGATTTTTGAATTCGAAGTTATCTAAGATGAAATTAAATGAAAGAAATTGAATAAATGAGGTTTCTTTTCCACTTCAAATCTTCTCCTTTCGAAGGAAAAGAAAATTAAAAAATGATCGAATTTTCAAACCCTGCAACTGGAAACTTATGGTCCAGAAAGAAATCGGAAGAAAAAAAATTGCAAAAAAAAACAATTACCGATTCCGGTCTTTAATTCTTCTTTTAAATCCCATTCTTTCTTTTTCTTCAGTTTATATTGATGTAACGTTCTGCTGAAGCAAGAACTAAAAGTTCAATTATGTATAAAACACAGGAAATAAAAATATTATTTTTCCACTTTCATTTTCTTCTTTCTGGAAATGCATGTGTTTTAGAATAAATTACGTTGCAGAAAATTATTATACAGATGAGGATTCTTATTTTGTGCTTTGTTCTTTTTCATTGGAATAATCGAAATCGATTCCCGGTGCTTTCCAGTAAATTTAATTTCTCGATGCAAATCCTGAATATTAATTTTTCATTAATGTAGATTGTTGTAATATATCAATATGTATACTTGTTTTTCAATTTTTAATTTATGCTAAAGTTATTCAGCAAACCCCTATATGGTTAGGTATTATGATAACAATTGTGACTGGCAGATTAGTTCAAATTCGTTCAAAATGGAAAGGAATTATTAAAATTTTAATCGAAGACTTGTTTAAAAAAAAACTATTAAGTTACGTATATAATTACAAATCTTAATTTAATCCCTTTTATAGAAGTTTTGTATTAAGCAAAATCCGGGCTCAAAACACTAAAATCTCTCAATTTGATTTGACCTTCATGAAATTTGGTATGAATACTATTTAAGAGTAATATGTATTTAAATTATACATAGAAAAAAAAAATTTGCGAAATATTCACATTTTTCAACCATCAGGAAATTCCAAATTTGTTACATTTATACCAGAAGAATTTGTAACAGAAGGCAAATGTTTAATTGTGTAATTATTTGTTTAAAATTCAGACGATACTTGTTTCAAATTCATTTCCATATTCTTCATTATTTTCATATGATGCAGACAATATTTATTTTAAATTAACAAAATTACATTGTTTTTAAATTTATTTTTTCACAGAAAGGGAACACAAAATTGGTTTCTCTAAAAGTTTAATAATTTGGTGTAGTATAGAAACTAGTTTGTAGTTATTTTAGTAATTAGCTCCGACACATAGAGGTCTGACGAAAGCGGAAAATGAAATTATGGAATGATTTTCGATTTCAGGTTTAAATGTTTGGGAGCAATTGTTTATTTTGAACAATGCTGAGAAACTTAAGTTTGACTTTTTATTGACTGTTGTGTGTTCAAACTTTACTCCATGGATATTTTCTTTATTCTCCCTGACTGAAATTTAGAAATTAAATAGGACAGAAAATGTGTGAACAGTTTTTCAGTTATGTGCAATAACAAGTTAATAGCAACAAAGACAAATAATTTATAACACATATTTTTCAGTAAAGGACATCAATAATATAACAGCTGAGTTTAGGAATTAAAACTTTTAAAGATCACAGTTGTATTTAGTGTAAAGAATGAAGAAGGATTGAAAAAAAAACGTTTAGTTAAAACATTAAGAAAAGGAAGAAAAAAAATGTAATAAGTATCCAAAATAAACATTTTGATCAAAAAAGCCAACAGTTTATATCTTAATCGAAAAAATAATATTGCAGACGACTCTGCTAATTAATTGAATACAAACAAGACGTTTATTTTTAAAATTTTATTTCATAAAATACAATCTACGTAAACGGATGGGTCATGCTTAATAAACTTCGCAATTCTGATTGCATCTAAACATAATTGTAGCAATGCTGATGATTGAAAGGAAATTAAGATATACTGTAACTGAATTGGTTAAATAAGTTAACAAAGTTAGTTAATTGCTGAAAAGGGTTTTTTCAGTACGGAATCCATTTTAAATCCATGCATGAAAACATTAATACTGGGAATGCCATTGGTTGATATAATTGTTTGAAAATGGTTCAGTTTATAATCAGTGTAAAAATCGAAAAATTGATTATATATTACAATTCTTATTATTTTTATTGATTAAAAGAGAATTGAGGGTTTAACAAACATAAAAATGTGTTCCTTAAATTAAGCTAAAATTCTTATATCGTTGTAATCTTAAAAAAGTACTTTCTTATTTTACACTATAATTAGATAATGAGAGTTCACCATCCTTATCCTGTCTAAAATGGTTCCTATGCAGTGAAATCCCTAAATACAAAACTTTCTTCTACTTGATATAGTGGTAAAATATTCTTCTAACATAATGTTTTAGAAACTGGGGCTCTTGTAATTAATAACACGTTTTTCACAGCACCACGTATCATTAGTGGCTGTTAATTGAAACATAAAACAAGTGAATTCTAAAATCAAACAACATTATATGATCACCATGTCCTCCAAGTTCAGTTTGAATTTTCCGACATTAATTTATTAATCCTACCCAGTTATTCCAAATAATCGTATGACATTTCAAAATATTTATAGGAATCTGCAGACGACTTGTATACCGAAACTTTAAAACATTTGTGCACAACATTTACATATTGAAAGTCTAAATATTGATTAAAATTATTGAAATGAGAGTCATTGTTTTAAATTGCAGTTAGCCATACGTCTACTATTATATAGATCTCTTGCTTGTGTATACTGTCGTATACAAATATATATATGCAGAATTAACACATCAATCAATAACTCCCGAGACTAACCCAGAGATGGCGCTCGTAGTAAACCAGTAACCAGTTCTTTCTAAATTACTAACCTTTGTAGAACATTATCAAAATTTAAGTCGATCGGACCAGAAACAGCTGAGTTATCGAGGTTCGGAAGTAAATCGTTTTCATTTTGTTTAAAAATGGAAAAACCGGGTTTCGTGTTCTGATAGAAACATTGTTTTTAATGGTAAAAAACACCGTGCAAACGAAACAATGGATTGAAAAATGTTACCCGGACTCTTGTTATCAAGCAACGATTTGTCGGTGGTTTGCCAGTTTAAACGTGGTCGTACCGACACAAATGACGCGGAACGCTCAAGGTAGACCTGTAAGCCGTTACACCGGAAAATGTAGGTGAAGTGACAAAATTATAATGAAGATAGTAAAGTGAAGCTCCGTGGGATTGCTGAGATGACACAGATATCATATGGAAGTGTATTTACTGAAAAGGATTTTTGGAAGTGAAGTGAAAAGGTTTTCCAAGTGGGTATGATTGCTCGATGGAACAAAACAGCAACGAGTCGATGAGTTCAGAAGCTGTTTATCGCTATTTACTCTACAACAAAAAGATTTCTTGCGAAAAAAAAAAAAAAAAATTGTGGGGGTTGGAAAAGCGTTGGAACGATTGTATCACCCTAAAAGGTGATTAACAAAAGGTGTTATGTTGATGAATAAAAAAAAATTTTGCAAAAAAAATGTTGTTTTCAATGTTAGACTCGGGAGTTATTGATCGATGTGTTATAGTTCATATAATTTAATAAATAATGTTGCATTATTTTATGATATGAGATATTAAGAGTATGCTCCATAAGTTATCAAAGATTAATCATCAATTTTCAACACAAGAGACTTTTCCAAATTACTTTTATAAATGACTCAATTAGGAATTCTTGACAAATAATATATTACTCGTAAAACAGCATTCTGTACTACAAATTTAAATTTAAATGCACCTTCCCTTAAATAATGCTGGTTAATCCAAAAAGAAAAATTGCATATTTAATGCCGATACTTTGAAAAACAGCTTAAAGTGAACTGTTCAAATAAATCTTCCCCGTTTTGTCTGAAACAGGCAAAAAAGGCTTGTAGGAGAAAAAAAATTAATGAAATCCAAACAAACCACAACCAATGAACAAATGAATCACTGTGTCCCATCTGAGTGTTTTGAATTAAACGCTTGTATTTTATTCACGGGTTATACAACAATCACGGCTGGAGGGTTACGGAAAAATCTACCTTAAATCTGCAGTACAACCCTACAATAAGAAAATTCATTTGTCTTGCTGTAAAAAAGTACATTTAATGAAGAGAGAAAAGTATCAGGAGTAATTAATATTGCAGTCCGCTTCTTTATCTTAAGCCAGGGGAAAGGAATTCCAACAAAAGAAACACAGGTGCCATAACTCTTTTCGACAACTTAAGATAGGTTTGGACTTCTTTTAGGCATTTTTTTTTCTTTTACTAAAATGTTGCACTTCCTTCCCAAGGTGATAGGGTGATATAAATTTCATCAGAATAATAAATCAATGTAATCCCTTTTCTTACAGGTAAAATGTTGCTGCAATATCAGTGTCAGTGCTTAAAAGCGAAGCCATTTCTTTTCTTCTTTTACGGTTGAATCGATTTCGAATTCGAAATAGTTAAAAAAGAACATAAAAGAGTTATCTGCGACGTAAAATTTGTACAATTGGAATGTTTTTAAGCGTTGTTCTTTTGTAGTAAGAATAATGAGTCTCTTTCGAATAAATACACTTCCTCTTTTTTTTAATAGGTAAGAATGACGAAATGAAAAAGATTCTAAATTAGTGGGTATCGTTCTCTGGTTTTTATCAGAATGGAAAAGAAGCGAGTGGGGGTTTTTTTCTGTATTATTTTCTAACGGGAAATCGAACATTCATTTAAGGCTACTTCTATTTGCACAGTAGCCACATAACTGATATTTAATAAAATTTATAACCCTTAAATAAAATTAATTACTTTTATTTAAAATTTATTACCTGAATATTACAAGAAGTATATCGGACTACATGGTTTACTTATTACGTAACCTATATTTGCTCTATACCTTTATATTTGGCAAGAATAATTTGTAAGAATCTTTAATCTACCACCTAGGTGAAATATATATCTTTTCGTATTGGCTAACGATACATAAAATAATTACAAACATTTCCAATTATGTTTCTTAACGTCAGGGATTTCATTTTATAATGCTTCATATTTTAATCGCGTTTTCTTTCCAAATGTTCCCAAAAATGTTTAATCGATAAATGTTCGCATTCACCCTGTGGCGTTCACAAAATTATACAGGTATCAATTATTTACACCATAAGTAAATGAATCGTACAACAGTAACGAAAGAAATGCGTGACCCAACAAACAACGTTCGTATACCAACATCTTTCTTTTCCAAAACAAGAAGGGTTGCTACATGGTCATTTCGGTTTCAAGCCAATAATTTTAGAATAGTTTTTGGTAGAACTATAAAGGATAAGCATATTTTTAGTGGAATGTTATCTACTATTCCGTATAGAAGCAAATATTAAGTAAGCAGAAAAGTTAACATGTTAAACATTTTACTTCAAATCTTAAAAGAGTGTTCGGAAAATGCTACAAATTTTACATTATTGATGCTACATGTTTTACTCTATATAAAATCAAATCAGTTAAAGAATACAAAATATAGACTGATAGCTTATTAAAGGAATTCTAAGGAGTCATTAATGTGTAAAATATAACTAAGGATACAGTCTTTCTAATTTATAAACTATTTAATTTGTCTCAATTCTTAAATTTCATTATTTGATACTTTAAATATTTTTCTAAGTATTCCTTTGGAATATTTTTAAATATTTATTTAGAATTAATTGTGTAATACTTTTTAAGTGTTTTAGAACATATATAAAAATTATTTTTTGGCGGATGTAGGGTTTATTTCAAATTAACCTTAGAAAATAGTGTTATTAATCATTTCTATCCTCAACATTTGTAGAACTACGCATATTTAGAAATTTTCTTGTTTTAATTTTATAATTCATTTAAGATCTAAGCATTTAAAAGCATCAATGTTATTAAATCAATTTTATATATGTGCCAAAACATAATGTAATCAGTTAAGTAAACCTGGATAATTTAATGTATTAAAAATTTAGAAAAAGTTTTCGTAATTTATATTATTTTTGTGCTCGTAATAAGCACGTGATATACAAAATCAAATGTTTCTGTTCAAACTTAAAGTGTTCTTTTAATTTATACTGAAATATCAAATTTAAAGGAAATCACACAACCTACATTTATAATTCACTAAAAAAACAAATAGATAAAGATGTATTAAATAAGACATTTAATATTTTTATATTCTTACTTGAAACTTGAATGTTTCATTTCTGATCAATATTTTTTCTTATTTTATGAAATATCTGCCTGAACCTTAAACAATATTTTAAAGCTTTAAAATCACTGCCGAACTAAAACTTATTCGATTTCGCATTCAGTTTCTATACCAAGTAAGAAAAGAAGATGTGAATGGTATCCAATACATCAAAGATTATATTTATCTCAAAAACAGAGCTTTCATAAAATGCGCAATAAACATTTTATGCCCTTTTTCAGAACTGGTAGTGAAATACTATATAAGACTGATTTGGTAAGTCAAACAGAAAAAGAATCTTTTAAAAAGAATATCTCAGAAATAGTATGTTAAGATTCTGTGAGAATTCTGAGACTTATCAGGATGGCAAGTGGCGATCGTTTTTCTATACTTCATGAAAAATTCACCGTTAAACTTTTTTTGTCGTGACTCGAAATGATGTGAGTTCCTTGGAGATTTGATACCTCTTTTCGATGGCACTTTATGCGCATGTACAAATCTTTATCGTCTGTGTTGACTCGATCCTCCTCGAGATAGAAAAAGACATTCTAAATATATGAAGCATATTCGCCATTTTGAGCCACGGCTACTTTTCGAAATTACTTTTTAAAATCCTGACTGAAGTAAACATCGAACTCTAGAAAAATGTTCTGATTAAAAGACAAGTATTTCTTCCTTAATAAAATTCCATTTAAAACTATTGCTACGATCCTACTATATTTTAGTCCATTTCACTTATGACTGTCTTTTCATAACATGAAAGAAAAAGGAACTCATTTATCAATATCAATACAATTTGCTTTAGTTAGAACACATATTCTCACTTATTACGCAGAATCCTTACATTTTCGAGACTTTTGCTAAATAGGTAAGATACCATTATTTAATCATTCAAATGTCAAACTATTTGGCATTAAATTTAATCAGAAAAAAACATAATAGATAAAATCAAATGATTCAAATCGAAATTAATAGTTTTTTGAGATTAGCCGCCTCGAATACGTTAGAATAACTCATCTATATTTAAGATTCTTATGAGTTTAAAGAACTCATTGGGAATACACCATATATATATAAATCAGATTTTTTTTTTTTTAATTTAAATAATTAATTTACAAACTCTCAATTTGAGAGGCAAACAGAAGCAAGCAGAATAATAATGAAATTAAAAGAAGTGTGCAATAAAGGTTAATTACATTAACTTAATTAGACAGCTAACAACAGTATTTACATCCATTATTTCCTAAATTAAGGTAACTGCGACGTCTTCGATGAGAAAAAATAACCTTGTTTTATTTATTTTAAGATATTTGTACATCTGTGAATGTATCTTTTTATGCAAAGCAAATCACATTTATTACATAAATAATGATATGTTACCAATTAATAACCAATAGCTACACTTATTTTGATTATAATAGTCGTATGGTTACTTTAAGGGCATATACGTCTTTTATAGTTTTGAACATTTGTTCACTTCAAACAAATATAACATTCTATAAATTAAAAATAATTATAATTTAAAAATTCGAGCTTATCCATTCAAATTTGCCATAATTTTTAGACGAATAATGTGTTGTACCCCCAAACTGAAAACGATGTATTTAAACAAACATAAGGAAAATGATTGCATTTTATAAAGTGGAAAATGTCAACACTATGAATAAATTAAATAAGAATAATAAATAGAAAGAAGCTAATGAAGGTATTGTTAGAAAAATTCAGTTACATAGGTGTATGGTGAAAGCAATGCGTCACGGAGGAAAGGAGAAAATTTCGCTCTATTTACAAATATTCAGACGAAACAACACAGGTAACGAAACATGGACATTTTAGCGACACAACAGGAACAAAAACAGCACTTGAATATATATCAGCTGCACAAATAAATACAAAACAGTACTAATATTACTTTGCACATCAAAGGCAGACTCCCTCACACTCGGCATATTGGTTCAGCTTCGCATCTTCACGTATTTATAGCTGTTTCAACCAGATGTGACATCACGGGGAGAAATCAGAAAAATTCCTAATCCCTCTCAAGTGTAAATATCCGAAAAGTTTCATCATCATTCGAGAATCTTCATTTTATTACCAAAGTCGATAAGAAAATTGCCAAACTGGTCACCAAAGTCTGGGGTCATTTCTTAAGCTTTACTTGACATCAGACAGAACTTCTGTAAATGCCATTTTTTCTTCATTTTTGTAACATTTCAGTAGGACGTAATTTCAGGTTAATAATAGTAATTTCCTCAATGGAATGGTATATATTTGCTTACAATTTTAAAATGAAATTTTCTAGCATTCTTTTGATCAAATTCTCATAAATAAGGCATCTATTGAATCAGCAAAATGCACTCTAATTTTTAACAGTGAAATAAAAAATTGCATAACATTTTAAAAGCATTTTAATGTCTCGCTTATCTGAAACCTAATTTTACATTCTTCCATTTTACATGCAGTATACCTCTTTACTCTCCATGACGGTACGTTTTAGAAACAGGTCTGAGGCCTAGGATTTGATTCGGACATCGTCATTTATGATGACATCCTCTTTAATTATTTTACTGCAATATCTATGACAGTTTTTTGAGTAAAGTTTTCTCAGTCAAACATTTTTATTCATCCCTCATTTCTCGTGTTCTTCTATGCAGCTTTTTATTTTATGCCTCATGAAATATATTACAGATTTATATCAGGTATTTATCTCGAGCTTTCAATAATATTTGTTAGAATAGCTTGTATATAGTTTAAACTTTGAATCTTAAAATCTTGAATCTCTAAAGAGAATTAATGTTTCATTTAGAATGAATTAATGTCTTTCATGAGATTGATTTAATGTCTTATAACGTAAAACATAATTTTACAAACAATTTCAATGGTTGTAAACTTTAATAAAAAGACCTATTCTTGCAGCCATTTTAAACTATCCGGTACCTTTATTTTCCTTTTTCATAACATCGAATAATTTATACTCTTTCATATGAAACATACAGTTTGCAATTTTTCAAATATAGAAGCTTTTATATACAAGATACAATTTAAACCAAAAGTTCATTCAGGCTACACGACATGTCCCAATAGGTAACGCAGCTAGAAAAGTGGAACTGTAAAGAAGTGATTTATAGACGACCAAAATAATTTAAGAAGTGAACCTCTAAGCCTACTCTACTACTTTTGTTGTAATACAAATTCTTGAGTTTATGAGTTAACTTCATATTTCAAATAATAATCAAATATAGTTTCATAAGATCTGTTGTGTTTTAAATATGTATCATTTATTATAGAAGTGTGCTACGTAAACTTTCGTTTTATGTAGTGGGAAAATTTTAACGTACCTTTGCCTTTGTATACGGGTTTTCCCCTTCTTATTTTAATTCCTGTAGTAAAAACGTCATTTTATACTTGCGTCATCCATATTTGATGTGAATTAAATTTGATCAGTGTCTTTGTAAACCCGCTATCAGAGAAAATTCATTTAAAACTAGAACGCCATCTATTGATTTAAGGAGTGTAATAACAGGTTATAAGACTTCAATTACAATGTGACACTATAAACAATCAAAACCTAATTTTTGATTATGAAATTTATAATCACAGCTATTAATATCAGGACAAAAAAGGAATTAATTAAAATAAATTAAGCCTGCTTTCGCTTAATGTCCGAGAACCATATCAAATTTTGGGATACATTTCCAGATAAAACATTATTCCAATTTTCATGAAATGTTGTGTCATTATAACATGTATATTCTTTTATGGTAATGTACTCTTAAAATTTATAAACATCACAAAAACATTCGTCAAAAAAAATTTATAAACATCCATTTTTCGCTAGAATATGTAGGGTTTAAGTCCCGTTTAACTTTACAATAGAAAAAAAATTTCAGAACACATTTTCCACTCAATAATAGGAACCGATTCATATAAATTAGTAATATTTTAAAATACGCTTTTCTCTAAATGAGAGTGAAATCATAGTTTAAAATTAATCATCGAGAGCTGGACACACACACACACACACACACATTTTCCCAAAATAATAAACTCAGAAGCTTTCATTTGTTTAACCAGCTGTATATCTTGTTCTGTTTCAGTGCCTAGAATACATTGTATACTTAAAAATCTTGTTCAAGGAAGATTAGAATAACATTCATGAAAAATATAATATAAATTACTTCTCTTACAAACGTTATTTCAATTTTTTGATTTTTATCTGGATTATACAAATTTTAGATTGGATTTCTGTAGACACTGCTAATAAGTTTCAGATTTTAACTCTTTCAGAAAAAAACTTCTAAGCTCTTCTAACTTCTAAGCTTAATTACTGGAATCTTATCTGAAAAAAGATTCCAGTTTCGGATCCTATTTTTTAACAATACGCGAAGACTGTCTCAAAAACAAAAATGTATTCAACATTTTACAAGTGTAAAAATATTCAGACATTTTACAAGTGTCTTCAAAGTAAATAAGTACCGCACGAGAAACGAGCATAAATATCTTAATATAAAATCCAAACAAAATCCCAAAAGATGAATAAAATACTCACAGAATAATAAAATGTAATCCAAAGAACTCTCAAAAGAAATTTATGGATTTAAAAAATTTATAATAGCTTATCTAATAACTTAAACCGAAAAAAGGTCGCCAAAACATTTGTAAAAGCTGTAACATGGAATTTCTTAAACGTTTGTATTTGTTTAAATTAATAATAAAAAGCTATTTATAGTTTAATTAACGTTTTACTATGATATGAAAACAATAAGCTGTTCCAATATTTCCTATTTTTATAAAGGAAAAGTTTAAATGATCACTATTTACTATTCCAATAATAAACCTCGAATACAAACTATATTTATATTTGAGATTTGGAAGAAAATAACCAAAATTAAACAGGAAAATAATTTATTAATTCAGGCAATATTGTATTGTAGGTAGAAGTACAAATGCAGTTCATGTATAAATGAGACTCTATAAAAGAACTGTTCTGCAATATGCTATTTACAAAAATTACAAATGTATTTTTCTTTTCATTCCTATATGAAAAATACAACTCAAACTCTTAATAAGCCAGTAGCTCTTAAATTCTAATACATTTTCATTCGTTTGAAGTGTTCTCCTTTTTAACGCTTGTTTGAGGTGTCCATGCGAATGTATTGTGATTGAGTGATTATTTATTAACGTCGTGCTGAGAAACAAATCAAAGGCTATTGGTTACGGACCTCATCATTTTGAAACTGGTCAGAGACGAGGACGACATTTGAGCTGGCTCCTCCCTTTTCAGACTTCAACTCCACTTCATTAGAAGGACTTGGGACCTCGACCAGAGTTAACGTGCATCAGCCCCTCTACACAACGGATGCTTAGGGATTTCAAGACTCGAACCCACGATTCTACAGAAACAACGCCTGCCACGAGCCCACGACTATGACCCCTAGGTTAACGCGGCCACATTTAAATCCCAGATATAAGCCAAAATGAAAAGAAAACTCAAATATTCGAGCATTTCACCAAAAGGGCGAAAATGTTGCCAAGCTGCTTGTAAGGGAAGAAAGTTTTGCAATTAAATTACTTTTTGACTCCGTGACCTATAGAAGCACTTTGCAACCATTTGGTTGCCTTGTTTATACTATATATGTGGTATATATAAGTATGCTAGTCTTTTTCTTTACTGCACCCTTATTTATTTATTTTTTGTCTAAAAGATGAACGGAAATAGAAAATCTTATACGATACACTTCAAACTACAGGTGATAGTGTTTGCTGAAAATTCAAACAGCAATATGGCCGCTCCCCAGTTCTTAATAGAAAAATAAGTTCGAAAATGAAGAAAAGGAAAACGTCTGGATAGTATATGGTCGTCGGTTTTCATTTATGTAAACTGAATGGTTGAAAACGTGCTATAATTGGCGATTTATCATTTGCGCGCGGATAACAAAAAAGTACGTAATTTTTTTATAACTATCGGAATCATATATGAGTCCAATCTGGTAATTAAGAATTGAATAAGCTCCAAACTTTCTTGGCTTATAAACGGAAGTGTTCTGTAAATGAATACTCAAATTTATCATGCGTTATTAGTTTTGAAATAGAAATGTTACTGCAAAGAGAAGTATGATTCATATGAGATCGCATCAAGGAGGTAGCACTAATATTCTTGACAAAAGTATGAAAACATTAGTTCTGATTCGTACGATTTAGTGTCGCTTTAAAGGCTTCGTAAAATATATATCATTCACATCTCACTATCCGAATTTCAGAGCAAAACAACACGAAAATTGGTGTGTCAACTGGATTTAATATACAGCAACAATTTTTTGAATGCAATGTTATCTGGTGAAATCCCTTTTTAAAGTCACGATTCCTTATTAAAGCCATTAACTCTCCCCCACATAGATGGGAACAAATAATAAGATTTAGTACAAAAGCTCCTCGAGAATTGTTCAGAAAGTTTATTTTCCAACCTTGAAATACGTCTTGCTATCTCAAAACATTTCTATGTTTTCATAATAATTCTTCTCTTATTACGGTCAACTTTCATTTCTTTTTTTAAAAAATGAATACTCTCGTCATTTCATTTCTATGCTATTAAATCTGTAAAAGTGCTCCTTGATTTTTCAAATATACGCAAAATGATTTTGAAAGAGAGAAGAGGACCGCCATTAAACAGATTAGTTATTCTCGAATTTCTAAGAATATTTTTCTAAACCATTTCCTAAAGAATTCGAGAATAAATATTTTTCTGAATATTAAGTATATCTAGGAAAGAAAAGAAGAGGAAGTTTCGAGTATTTGGAGGATTTGGAACTGTTTACTTCGAAACTAAAACCAAATATTTCTAGGGGGAGAAAAGAATATTCTTCGAAAGTCAAATCCACTTACCGAAGATTTTAACTGTGCGTATTCGAAGATTTCTTTATTTTGTCCAAAGAGACTCTGGAAGTACAAGTTGAATATTTTGAGATAGTAAACTCTTTAAACTTTAAATGCACGTTCTTCCGCGCTTAAAATTCGGAAAAAAAACTCCATTTTTGTTTTATCTGTATTGCATTTATTTGAAAAGTCATTTCTTTTACGAAAGATGAAAGATTTCTGAAACAATCGGAATTTCTTCTTTATTTATGTTTTGTAAGAAACAATTCACAAAAGTATTAGAATTTGATTATTTCAGCATATCTTTAAATTTTAGAGCTGTGCTTATTTCGTTGTAGAAGGAGCAGTTTAAACCAAAGAATAAAATACCAGAGTAATATATTAAGCTTTTTTTTTAATTTTTAAATAAACTTACGGTAATTATTCTTATGCAAAATATAGTTTGCAAAGGAAAACTATTTTAAAAAAAATTTGGTACATATATGAGCGTTTTTTCTAAATTTACTTGTAATGTGGTTAATTGTAAGATGATATCCTTATTTTCGAATTATTCAGAGATTCGTAATTCCTTCTCTAAACTAATTTTTCCATTTTAAGGATTTTAATCTCTTTGTATGATATAGTACCTTTTAATATAATATTATCTATTGCTCAGAGCAGCGATCAGTAATTTATTTGTCGAGCACCTTTGGGTTTATAGCAGGCTAAGAAAAAGAGATTAAGTTAAGATTTCCAAACTTTTTTGCACCCTTTTAATTTATAAAATCTTATTTATAAATCAATGACGACCTTCCTTCCTTATATAACTCCGTAGTTATCTTAAAACCTAATTAAATAATCAATAAATTCAATACTACAATTTAAGATACATAAGAGATAGGGAACACTACATTATATATCACAGAATATGCAAGATTTCTCTCTTTCTCTCGAGTTCCACTTAACTCAGTTAAACTTCATTTATGTTCAAATAATGAAATTTTATCTTATTATATTACTCATTCCGATTCAATCATTTCTCCATTATAGTGGATTCGTCCTCTGTAATTTTAATAAGGAGTCACTTTCAACTATTTTCAATATAAAAGATTAATTACGATGACTCCCTCCTATCTACAACATCCATCAGCTTGTCGTTATTCTCTGTCTTCCTCCTCTTTCCTATCAATCCTATTTCACTTGCATATCACAATCTGTAATTCAACTCACTTCACTTCTTTTCTTCGTCTACTTCTTTTAACTACGTTTCATTTGTTTGACAAGGAGTCGTAATTGTATCCAGTTCAAATTACGAAATCTCCTCGAGGTTAGAGAAGATCAGCCCAACATCATATTTTTTTTTTCTTTTCATATTTCCTGTTCGTACAACTAACCTAGAATGTTGTAGTTCCTAAACTGCTAATAATTATATTCGGAAAGGACTCGTGACTAAAAAAAGAATAAATATTACACTATTTTTAATACAACTGAAAATACCATCTTAACGTTTTATGTAAATTAGCAACATCTCGAATCATATTAATTGTTCAAAATTAAGAAGATATTTTTGGTCTTTATTATTTTTAATTGCTTCTTTCCATTCATATTGATATATATGCTTATTCATCTGAATGACTTAGTTTCCGGAAATAGTTATTTTGATTCCATATTTTGTTGCGTGTATTTTTTGAACAACTTTAGTTGAAAACATATTTTCTTCTTTTCTTAAAACCATTGGTTTTGAAATTAACGATTATCTTAGAAAAAGTAATTTCTTATAATCCTGTCTTTTTATTCTTATTTTGATATTTAACTTGATAACTGTCAACTCTTATATATGACATGGCTGGTAATTAAATTTAATGCAAAATGTGTAGCACGCTAAATTATATCACCTGGCGGTATACTTACATCAAATGTTACTTTATGTATATAACAATAAAAAGCTCTGTATATTTTAAACATAATGATATTTTCGTTTTTTTTTTTTTTATATGGAGAGAGGCAGGTTTGGAAAATGATATACCAAAGCAAACGTTTTATTTAATTGACTTCTCTTAGATTTTTAACAGGAAGTACAATAACGATTAACATTCAACTATATTGTGAATTTAATTTGAATAAAGGATTCCGAATCAAAATGTTTGCATTATTTCGCTCAATTTTAACTCATTTGATTCACAATTCACTATCAAACAAATGTAACTTTAAGTAGTTTTATTACCTACATTAGTAAAGTTTGACAAATATGCATTTATAACATATTTGTCAAATTTTATTGAAAGAAAAGCTACTCTTGAAATGTTTATTTTTATAAATTGCTAAATTTCAAAAAGAGATTATTGCTTGAAGAATGTATATAGTTATAGTTGAAAAGCATCAAATAGAATAAAATCCTAAATTAATTCTACTGCAGTAGACATCTATAGAAAAGAGGAAAACGTAATCACAATTTTGAAATCTACCTCTTTTGAGCTTAATTTATATTGTAGAGCTCTTATATTTTAACAACATGCAGCAATCACACAGATAGAAAAATATATAGCAAACTAATTTCATTCTACATATTATGCTAGTGCTACGAGTACATGACTTTGTTCATAAATCGACATTCTTTTTTTTTCAATAAAAGGAGACTATATAACACATGGATCAATAAGTCCCGAGACTGTGCGGTCGTTTTTTTGCGATTTCCTCCTTCAAACGCACCAGCAAGTCAATATAAAAATCACTGTTGATCGATTTACCTTTTTCGAGGTAGTCAATGAAAATCACGCCATGCGTATCCCAAAAAACTGACGCCATGACTTTGCCAGCTGACTGCTGCGTTTTCGGACGGCTTTCGCCAGCTGTGCGCCACTCAGATGACTGCCGCTTCGACTCTGGAGTGTAGTGATGTATCCATGTTTCGTCCATGGTCACGTAACGACGCAAGAAATCTTTTTTGTTGCGAGTAAATAGTGATAAACAGCTTTCTGAATCATCGACTCGTTGCTGTCTTTGTTCCATCGAAAGATATCGCGGCACCCACTTGGAAAAAACCTTTTTCACTTCACTTCAAAAAACCTTTTTCAGTAAATACACTTCCATATGATATCTGTGTCATCTCAGCAATCTTACGGAGCTTCACTTTACGATCTTTCATTGTAATTTTTGTCACTTCACTCACATTTTCCGGTGTAACGGCTTCCACAGGTCTACCCGAGCGTTCCGCGTCATTTGTGTCGGTACGACCACGTTTAAACTCGGCAAACCACCGACAAATCGTTGCTTTTGATGGACAAGAGTCCGGGTAACATTTTTCAATCCATTGTTTCGCTTGCACGGTGTTTTTACCCATTAAAAAACAATGTTTTATC
>BMAW01123881.1:45224-58949 GCA_019974015.1 Nephila pilipes
AATGTTGTTTTCAATGTTAGTCTCGGGAGTTATTGATTGATGTGTTAAACTCGGATTAACTAAGTGTGTATAATAATCTGTGTTGTTCTTCTCTTTAGTATATCTATTTGGAGTCTTGAACTTATTGACTATTTAATTAGAATTTAAGATGGTCGTCGAGTTAAATGATGAAGGAAGGCAGTCTCAAAGTTTATGAAAATATTTCTGAAAAATAGATTATCTGTAAGTTGCCATTATTCAAAGGAAACAAAAAGTCACTTCCAGGACCTTGAAACGCATTTCTCAAAATGTGAGGGAATGAAATTTGTTGTAAACGTAAACTCCAAAATTATTCCTACGTTACATTAGATATACTTTTCGCCTATAGTTTAAAAAAAATTTAAATTTCGCTGCTCATGTGTGATAAATTAACGAATCATTAGTACACACACGCACATAGGAACTTTCAAAACACCTGCAATTTTTCAAATATTCGCTTTCCGTCTTATCCAACTTTGAAATCATAGTTGTAGTTTATTTGCATGAATAGCTCGTAAAACAATTTGAAACTTTTTATCTCGAAAACGCTTAACATAGAAAATTGGTTAACACGAAAACGCTTAACAGGAAAAATCAGTTAACATGAAAACTCTTAACA
The DNA here is from genome assembly GCA_019974015.1 of Nephila pilipes. Classification (NCBI taxonomy): domain Eukaryota; kingdom Metazoa; phylum Arthropoda; class Arachnida; order Araneae; family Nephilidae; genus Nephila; species Nephila pilipes. The sequence goes on from BMAW01123881.1 coordinate 45,862, forward strand.
GGAGAAATGGGTTAATCAGAAATAATATTCTGGTCTTGACAAAATACTATGTAATTTTATACATTTTAACACGAAACAAAAATCGTGGATGATAAAAAAAAATTCAGCTTCTTGGACCCAGATTGTTTGGCTTAATTTTTCTGTTAAACCGAACAAACAATGGTTGTTACTGTTGCTAGGACAATATTGATGAATAATTTGATGATGAAAAAGACACTGCAAAAGAAAATAGTTTGTTACGGATTTCGTTAATTTTGAATAATATTTGAAGAGTAAACTCATTATGTGTTAAAAAATATCTATAGACTTTCAATGTATGTATTTTAATGTTTTAATGGGAAAGCTAATTATTAAAATTTAACTACATCGACAAATTAGTAAGCTTTATTGTGTGCCCTGTTTACGCGAAATTCTTTTAATAAGAAAATATATTTATGTTAAAAGTTTTCATTGTATATAATTACGTCTTCTGGGTGTACATACAATACGTTGCTTCTCTATATTAATTAATGGTTTATATTTATATATTTACTATATGTGGATTTTAAAATTGTTTCTTAAAAACAATTGACAACTGAATTTGCGTTTCTTAGATGCAAATTATTTTGCTCAATTTACTTTTTCAGATAAGTCGATGTTTTTAATAATTTAATTTGACAAAATTCAAAAAAGACAATGTTTCAAAAATTTTCGGTTCACTTTTGAAATAACAGGTATCCCATAAAAGACTTAATGTTGCATTTTTTTTTTCATTTGATTACAATATTGTAATCCTGTAAGATTTATCTTAGTAATGATTGTGTTTGGAATTAAAAGTGAACAATTGCAATAATTCTGACAACTTTTGAAAATAGTGATATCATGTAATGGTTAAAGTAGAGTCTCTAACACTTACCACCGCCCTTAGATAGCCTACTTTTCAAAGTTTCAGCGTGTTTTTCAGACCGCAATCAAAAAACTGACTGATTAGCAACACGAGAACTACTGGCGACGGACATCATAATTTTGAACCTCGGTCAAGTGAAGAGGACGACACTTGAACTGGCACCACCCTCTTCTAGCTTCCATACCTCACAAACGGGAGGACTTGGGACCACTACCTGATTTAACATTCATTAGTCCCGCTGTACGGTGGGGTCTTTACGGGCATCAGGGATCGAACCCGCGACTTCAAAAGAAACATCGCCGATCACAATTTCGCGACCAAGAACACTAAGCTACTCCTACTACTGCAGTCAATAGAAGGTTGAAGACCCGCCTTATGTTGGACACCTATGCAAGTCGTACGTTAATCATGTATTAGAAGAAACAATATTCATTGACTGCATTCAACTTTCATAACTTCATCAGTTGTATTCCTTTATTTTATAACAATAGAAAAGGAAGAACTTTCCATCTGTACTCACATTATTTTATTCCTTTCCAAAGTTTTATTGTTCGATTAACTCGACGCTGTTATACTTGGTGGCCGTAATTGCTACCAGAAGTAACTACAAGTTGTTTTTAAATGTGACTTTTACTAACAACGAATCGATCAATCAATACACCTACAGATATACCATTGTATAATTGTTGAGTGTTCATGGTAGTAAATTCATGGTTGGCATGATTTCTGTCAGGGTGTGAGTTCAAGTCCTGATGCTAAAAAATATATTTCATGTAGCCGAGTTGAATCACGTTTAATCTGTCTAGTTTTCGAAATCCTTTAGCTGGTTTAGTGTGGAAGTTTGGAGAAGCCAGCTCAAAGGTTTGTGCTAGACATTTGCCCGAGGCTCAAAATTAAGAAGTCAGTCGCCAATAGCTCACGTGCTGCTTTTAAATGCGAAGTTACTAAACAATCAATCAATCAAAAATAATCGTTGTTACCCGTGATACCGAACATTCATTTCAATTTTTATAAAGGGATCTAACAATTCGGCAATCAAATATCTGAAATTTCTTGCAAACAAGGAATGGTCCTCAAATATTTTGTAAACCAGTGGAAGTTTAACTCGTTAGAATGTTGTAATCCATGAAATTTACAATTAAAGCATTTTATAAGTTAATTATAATTGTTTTACATCTTTTGAGACTTACCGGAAAGATAAAAAAAATACTCTAAAATTGATAGTTCTCAAAAGAATTCAGCATGCTATTATTTGCACTATATCAAGAAGAGAATGAAAAACTTCTGTGAAAACTGTAGATTCATCCTGAAATTCAATACTGCTATTATTTATATACATACAGATAATATATATATATATATATATATATATATATATAATACATAGATTATTTTATAAATAGATATTAAAAAGTGAAACTTCAAAAAGTTGTTCAAATTCTTACTAGAAAATTCAAACGCATTTGGTAATATTTTTAAAAGACGTTGTATGTCGAATTGAAATTGTTAGAGTTCAGAGTTCTTTTTAAAACTCTTTATAATATAAAAGGAAACATAAATTAAAATTCATTTAATCATCAATAAGATATGTTCTTAAGTAACCAAAAACATCAATTACAAAAGAGGCGTATAAAATAAGCAATAAAAACTTGTTACATAACATAATAAGACAGCAAATGCCAATGTCACATCGATAAAACTTTAAAAAAACGAGTACAGTTGACAATTTTTACAATTTGAGTTAATATAATGTTTTGTTAGTGCTACCCATTGTAACCAATTTGTCTAGAAACACACGTAGAGTACACTAAATAAAAGCATCGTCGACATTCTCACTTGTCTGATATGTTTTAGCGTTAATCACTATCTAAATTGTCAAAACTGTTATGCACTGATGTGTTGAAAGTGTTTTTCTTATTTGTTTTATTTCCTTTTCTTTGGTAAGTTAGTTTCCGAATTATTTGATGGAGTTTTCTGAGAGATTATCGTCAGATATCTTTTTAGCCCCTTTCTTCTCCATTTTCTTCACGCTGAGATTCAATTAATATAGCAATTTTGGAAGCAGAGGAAATTATTATTGGAGAAAATTTCTCTGGAATTTCACAGACAGAAATAAAAGAAGAAGAAGAAATGTCTCATTTACTTGTTAGAAATATGTCTCTCAAATATGGATTTGGAACCTAGAATGCTGTTAAGCTTAGCTGCGGGTTTCATATCTAAAGTAAATGAATTTTCAAGGTTGTTACTTGTTTTCGATTGCTTGTGGAATTTTAGGTATATTTTAATGAGGATTGTAGTCCCTTGCGGATTTGATATAAGCTACTAAATATGGATTAACTAGTTTTATAATGGTATTGGATTAGTAGTTATTAGATTTTATGTGGATGAGTATGCAGCCGGAGGTTTTCCCTACTTTTTGAACAAGTAAAGAATTAAAGACATTAGATAGAATATTAAGTGTTTTAATATTTGTATAGGGTTCATAGTTATCATATGTATACATAATCAGTAAATGAAGAAATAAATAACCGAAAAAATTAACTAAAATTACTTTAGAATTAAGAATAAAATCATGAGGGGAAATTTTTCAAAGAAAACTTAAAAATAGCTTTTAGATTTTAGAAGAAGTACCAGAAAAATAATAAATTTTTAACTGTCATAAACCTAGAAGAAAAAAAGAAAAATATACAAAAAATACAAGAAAAAGATTACTGGTCAAACATCAAACAAATAAATGATGGTTTTTAAAATAATATTCAAATCATGAATAAGTACAAACCAAAGCAAGAAAAGCAAAGGAAAGATAAACCTTATAAGCAAGGAAATATAATATTTATATATTCTGATTCTGAAGGGTTAGGTGGTCAAACAAAGTTATTCAGGTTCCCAGTAATCCCAACAGAAAAATTTTAGAAACCAAAATGGATTACCAGTAAATTCCAAAAGGAACAAAATGCAAAAAAAATATTGGAAAAAAAAATTAAATAAAACATATGACTAAGAGACACACTCAATATGCACCAAATGAAAATTAAAAAAGGACAATCAAAAAACCAAATCAACCAGATTAAAAAAGATTGTAAAAACCTACATGAGAGGCCATACATGGCAACAATCTTCACACAGATATCCCCCTTACAAATCAAAATTATCCCGTTCCAGCTCAATCCGAAAGTCAACATTACCCTCAATCAGAGAAAGAAAGTACTAATTCAAAAATTGTAAAGAACATGAAACAAAAATTAAAGCAAAGGGGAGGGGAATGAGAAAAAAATTTCAAAAACAAAGAAAAAACTAAACTTTGCGATTATTATGATTTAAATAAATCTGTCTGAAGTTCAAAAGAAAATTTGCTTGAAGGCGAATTTTTCTAAATCTATCCAAATTTATATAAATAACTCTTACCTGTTTTAGTTGAAAGTCTAATATTACGTAAAATATTATTATAAATAAATGTCCTAAAATATTTAGGTTAGTTGGGGGGGGGGTTGTTCTCATTACTTGACTGAGGTTCAAAATTACGATGTCCGTCGTGAATAGCCCTAGTGTTGCTTCTAATTGCTGCGTTAATAAACCACTAGCTTTCTTTCATGATGTATTAGCTCAGATTTGTGTAAAACGTTTTTATTTATTTTCAATGCTTCCAAGAGGACATGTTTAAAAGTTTTCAAAAATATATTAAACCTTTGATTCTCAAAGTGTAATATCACCATGTACTCAATTTTCAGTGCACCATGTGACAGCTTAAATCCATTAAAGAAGAAAACTATAAGTTTCAAGATATTTATCATAAAAAGTTTACCCCACTACTCATCAAATTTCAATAACATTTTATCTTTCATTCCAACCCATATATATATTTAAAGCATTTTGCAACGGTATACAAAAAAATTATTTTTTTGAAAGCATATATAAAATATAAACTAAACAAATTTATACGTCAAGGATTACATGAAAAATGAAAATGTGTGAATCGTTCATAATACAAATCCCAAGCGTGATTAAATTAATTTTAAAAAATTTATATAACAAGGCTGTATATAAATTTAGACACTTGTGTGTTACACAAAATGCACTTTTTTAAGCAAAACATACACATTTTCTATATTATTTCAAAAAATATGCTTTTTCGCGTCTCAACCCAAAGCGAGTTATCGAATAATACTGTCATCTTAGAAATCCGCGAACAATAGCATTATGATATTCTTTTCACCACCAAATAGGAAATATAGTTCCGGATGCTTCCGAAAATGTGTCCTCTTTGTATATCCTTTATGCTGAGGATAAGAACTTCTTACTTCGCAAAATGGAAGCTTCTGTTATGGGTCCACACATACATATTTCATCTGAGTACCAAAACATCCTCTTTCATAGTTATCTCTTTCTAACCGAAAATTCGACATGAAAAGAACAGAGGAAATTGAATATTTAGAACGCCATTTAAATGATTCTGTCTAGAATTCCATTTTTTTTTTTCTTATCGATTTTCTTTGCATGCAGAGGATATAAATATGGCATTTTTTTTCCAGTTGCCGGTGAAAGTAATTGAAATTCTGTTCTTGTAGCGCGTTCTCTTTTATTTAGGCTTAGCTATGAATTCTTCAGTAGCAAACAAGAAGAAAACCTCGTTGAAAAAGTGAATAGAGTAATTTGAAGTTTGTGTTATACTTATTGTTTGAAATTATCGATGTGTTTTTTAAGTAAGCATTGTGTTGATATTTAAAATAAAAGCAATATAAAAAAGCATGTACCTTAATCTACTATTCAACATAATTATCTCTACTATTAAGGCGTGTTTCATATCGTGCAACCAGCTTCAGGTTTGCCTCCTCATGGAAGTCTGTCGTCTGAATAGCACTGCAGCACAATCGTTTTGACATCATTATTGTCGTCACGGCGCTGACCACCTAAAGGCTTTTTCAATTGAAGGAATCAGTGATAGCTAGATCAGGGCTATACTGAAAGGGATCGTATTATTCCCATCTAGAGGACACTATGAGATCTCGGGTTCGATGAGCCACGTGTGGGCATGCGTTTTCATGCTACAAAATAATTCCTATAGTTATACCTTTTGCTTAGGATTTCAGTTTACCTAAGGCGTCACAATACATCTTGATATTAATCGTGTTACCCCGAGGCAAAAAAATCCGTAAAACAATACCCCCTGCCAACCTCAAATATCAGTGAGAATAATTTTACGTGCTCAAATGGTTTGAATGAGGTTCACTCTTTTGGATAATGTTGAACACTTCCATTCCATGGATCACTGTTTAGTTTCCGGAATCACGAGTTACATGCCACAAACTTCATTAACTTGCTGATAAATTTCAACAGCTTTCACGCCTTTTGTATTCAGAATATTAATCATATTGCTTATTTCCCACTAGGCGACATTTTAAACTGCGTGAGGCATTTAAAATGCATACAAACAAACGTATACGCGAGCGAAGGCTACCGTACTGGTGAATGGGATTAAACAATAGATGTACGTACTCAGTGAACTTCTGTGGAATTGCAACAGTAGCACTGTAGCTGCTATATTTAAAAAAGTTATGCTTACTTTAAAAATACCCATAGTAATAACATGTCTAATGGCAACAAGAAATGTTCTCCGAGAAAGTGCATTTGAACTCAATCGAACGAACGCAAAAACAATTCTTTTTTTTTTTACTTCTGTTAAACTATAAGCTCTCGAACATAACTCAGTAAACACATCCTTTGATCTGATTTATGACAAGCTTTTATTTCATGTAATTCGTTTTAGACCAAATTGGTTAAATATATATTATAAAAATATCCTGAAACGAGTTCTGTTCTATACAAAGTTTTATGTGAAAGTTAATGCTGAAATAAAAAAAAAGGTTGATTAATAATGTTTTATTTTATTAATGTTGAATATTCTAAAAAGCCTGTCTTGAAAATTATCAAGATTTTAAGACACTTAAACACATGTAAGAAGGGATTTCTTAATGTTTTAATTAAAACTAAGAATTAACCGAGACATCTGGATAAAATTTATTCTATTTATGAATTTATTCTTAAGTAATTAATATTGTGAATAATAGCTATTAATGTTAATTTTCTAGATTTGATTAAGCCGTAAATGAAGTAATCCGCAGCATCGTAAAATTTTAATAATAATCTTAAGTTGTCGAAAGAAGTTTTGATTATTACCAAAAAAAATCGAGTTAGAGACTTAATTTTTATTTATAATTAATAAGACTTCTCTACATACTTTCTATTCAGGGCTATACGTTACTCCCACAGTTTCTTGACTTTTCGAAAATCGTCATTGACGAACTCAGCAGATTAAACACTTTCTTCATACAGCGTATAACTTCAATCAACGGTTTTCTGAACCCAAACAAATAAACATTATTAACTGTCATTTACAGTATTATGTACATAAGAATCAATTCATATGGATGATGAATTTTATCCAGATATCTTGGTTATTTCTTAGTATTAATTATGCCTTTACAATACCCCTGCGTGCGTGCGTGCGTGCGTGTACTAGATAGAAGAAGAGTTTATATTCTTATTTGAATCTATTGCTATATAAGAACTCTCTCTCTGAAAATGATTCATTAAATTTCATAAGAACTTTCTAATAATAACTTAAAAGAGGAAAATCTCCTTTTTGTAAAATAAAAAGGGAAGTTGGTGTTCTACAATTAAATACCTAAGCTATATTAAGTAAAATTGGTCAAAATGACAATTGATTTCAATACAATTGTATACAAAAGAGTAAGAATCAACAAAAATTTTAATTCTTTAATAAATAGGTTGTGTTTAAGTAACGGTAACTATGTATAATTATGTTTCAATTTAAAATAGATACATTGCTGAATCATAAGCTATTAAATCAATTTTATATGTGTTTCAATAAGAAGTAATATAAATAAACGTCCTTTACTACTTCCTAGATGATAGCTGGTTCTATATAAGGTTGCCCTTTGTTTACCAAGTTTCACTTTATGTTGTCTTGCCGTTCGCCTTGGTTTTTATAGTGTTATAAGTCAATTTATTAGGTGAATCTATTGACTATCGAAAAGACAAAGCAGAAAAATTTGGAGTAGCGTACATTTGTATAATAATTTTATAATACTTTGAGCATGTGTATATTATTATGTATGTTACACAATATGCGTAGTGTACGAACATAATATTCCCAAGCATAAGTATTTGTGAATGTAAATTTGAATGCGCCAAAGCATTGGTAGTTTTAATTGCTTTATGTTACATGAAAGTAATTTAAGGAATCAAAAGTTGTTGCTTATAAGAAAAACTCTAGAAACTCTTTTATTAAGCTAAGAAAAGCCAAAACTTTCATTACAAAAATGAATTTTTTTTATTCCGTATGCTATATTTATGCGTTATATATCCCTTTTTGAGAATTAATATAAAATAACTAATAATAAAAGTAAAATTTATCTAGCATTGGTCGCCAATTCTTTTTTCCTTAAAAGGCCTCAGGACTCTTCAAAATTTGTGGATTTTTGAAAAAAAAAATGTATGTTTGTCCCCTATCAATTTTTCAAAGATTTTGGTGCCAAAGGCTTAACAATACTACAAAAACTTCCGGAGTTACAGAAGAAAAAGTATATATATAAGGTTTATATATATATATATATAAACCTTATTTATACAACTTTTTTTTCCGGCTTCAACTTCATTTTTCTCAAACCAAAAAAATTTTGGCTTACAAACAGGATTTCTCAGATACTATTAATCATTTCAATTTGAAATTTCCTACACGTGCTCAAAATAAGTTTTTATATGAGTTTTATATATATACAAACTTTCTATCCAATTATATTCTTAAAGAAATTCTTTAAATTTTTTAAAACGTTTGTATAACTTCAAAACCGAATATTTTTCTATTAAACAACTATAATTTTGGAAATTTTGATCAATTTTGCACTTTAGAATCCATTGGGAAGAAAAATTTCGATTTTCAAAATTTTGAAAAAGTGTCCAGTTTATACTTCTTCGTATAACTTTTTTAAGGTTTCTTTAGAAGTATGATAATATTGAAATTAATGCAATTATATATAAATATCACATTGTATAAGAATCAAGTTTCTGCTTTGTTCTCTTGGTAAGTTCTGTTAGTTTAAAAATATTGTTTTTTCGTATATACGGATAATAGAGTACAGAGATCCCCCGTCAATTACTACGAAATATTGAAAAATATGCTCCTGCATAACGCTGTTAACATTTTCTCGTTCAGTAACATATCCTAAGCGCTAAACGAAATCTTACTGGAAATAGTTTGGTTATAGAGAATCACCGAAAACATTTAAAATAAAATCTTATAAAGGCAGTTCTTCAATTGAGATAGGGTGGGCGCGGTAGAATAGTGATTATGTTCGAGGACTTGTGTTCGTGGAATCTTAGGCTCGAGTCCGTTACCACTAAGAAAGCACCATGTAGCGAAGCTGATGCACTTTAAATCTAATCATCGTCCCAAGTCCTCCAAAAGACGTGGAGAGGAAGTATGGAGAGAGATGAGCCAGTTTATATTTGTCATTCTCGTCATTTGTTCGAGGTATAAAATTACGAGGTTTTTCAACAATAACCTTCGAGTTTCTTTTCATTGCGTCATTTAATAATGTATCACATTCAACTGAGATAGGCAAACTTATGTACTTACAGGGACGATCAGATATATGTACATAAAACCTCTTCTGTTCTACATAAAAAAAATTATATTCTGATTTTAGAAAAGTTAATTTATGACAATATGTGCATTATGTCCTTTTTTTTTTTAAACTTGTTACTTTGGTCTATTCGTGATTTTCTCTTCACAAACCTCGGGAACGTTTTTTAATTTGAAAGAATAAAAAATTCCAACTCCTTGCCAAACAAATAAAACGTGATTAGGTAAACTATATAAAGATAGAAATGTAATTAATTGAATTAGAGATAGTAATATGTAAGCGACATAGAATTCAAAGGAGAAGGAAGACAGACGGTAACGACAAGCTAATGAATGTTTGTAAATTGGAGTAAGTTATAGTATTTAATCTTGGGTAGTAAAATTGGTTAGAAGTAACTCCTGATTAGAATAATAGGAGTTGAATGAGCTATATTCAAGAAATATCTTAGTGGGTGTGAGGGAGATGGCAAGCTAAAACTTTATTGCTTAATTATAAATTAGAATCATAGTGTGTTAAGATGTATTCGAGATAGAGCGAACTTACATATTCTGCGAAGATAATAAATAAATTGTGTTGCTCTTTTTCTGAGGTATTTTCAATTGGCTTTGAGAACTTGTTGACTATTTAATTAAACTAAAATGTCAGTGGAATTTAATAATAAAAATCAGATGCTGAAAACTGCACAAAACGTATTTAATTCTAAATTTGATGTAAATTATCGAAAAAAATCAAAAATAATTCTAGATATTTCCCCCATGATTTAATTCTTTACTTATTTTTTTAGTTCCATCTAAAATAAATCTCCATTAATCTCCGAAATATTTTGTTTGAAACATTGCATAAAATTGCGTTTCTAGTATCATATCTTAAATCTAAACGGAATGCATTCTTTTCATGGAAAATGATCTTAGGGACATGAAAAATTGATTTGAATCTAAAATTGCATTGCTTCCGCCATTGAAACGGTTTCTTTTTCTATCGCTTTATTTATGCTGTTTTGTTTCGTTTCTGAGACTTACAGATTTTTTCAAGCGAAAAAAAAAATACCGAGTTCGGTATAAACATTTTCTAAACAACAATACTCTTAAAAAGAAATCTGAAAAGAAGCAAAATACACTTCGTAAAAAAAATTCGATTTAGACACTGTGTTTAGATCAATAGCAGTTTTCATTCTATTACATTACGGTTAAGAGATTTGGAAACATTCGTTCCGAAAATGTTTCTTGCAAAATAGAGGGGGCTGATGCTTGTCGATTTCGAAAAGAAAACATCCTGGCTCTTCTTTTTAACCAGATTCATATGAATATGTTGCAATTAAATTCTAATAACAGTTTAAGATTCAAAAATATTATAATTAAATAATATATAAATAAATGCAATTAATAAGAAAATTCTCAAAAACAATACAATAAGTATTGCGCGTATACGAGACTTTAATAACTTCATGGCCATATTTTTTTTATGTATAACCATTTTAACCATTCTTTTTGTGTCTGGAAGTTCATGTATCCTCTATTATTCACTTTTGGGCATAATTTATATCGTTTTCCACTCACTTCGTTGGGGAATAATTCCGAAGGTTGTTGTTGACTTCAGGCTTTAATGTCAGTTTACACCTAGTCTTCAAAACAGAAGTGATTCCAATAATACCCTCTTTTATCTATAACATGGACAGTTCATGATTTTTTTCATTTCAACTTGTGACGTTGGACTATTCGCAATTTCCTCTTCACTAACCTTGGGGACTGAAATTGAGATTGATTGCTGGACATAACAATTTCTTCCCAAACAAAATGAAACATTATTATGTTAATTAGATGCAGGTGGAAATAAAGTGAAGTGATTTAGATATGACGGTATATAAGTAAAGAGAAATTTAGAGGATAGAGGACGAGTGTGGCCAACTCTGGGCGTACTCCTAACAAGAGATCAATAATATCAAGAGTTGTTGCCGGCGGTAACTGTCGCAGGGGATTTGGTAAATCAAAGTAACCTCCACTGTAAAGGCTTTGGTAAGAGCGTATTATTTTAATAATATTTGAATAGATGGATTAATCCAAAGGCCCCAAAGAGAGGTAAAACTTCTTAGTCATTATATTACAGTAATTGATAAATAAATAATTGAGTTAGAACTGAATGACGTGTCTTTATATAGACTATTGACTTTTAGAGTTAATTATTTTCGATTATATTATGGCACAAGAGACGGGTAGAAGTAATGATACGCTACAAACTAACACCTGGAATTTCATTCTGATTTATCATTTATGTCCCCCACTTCTTCCCAATCAAATGAAATGTGATGCAAATTAAGTAAGCTTCAGTTGTGGAGTGAATAGATGGAAACAAGTCGTATAAAAGCAACAGATAATCGAGTTGAAATGCATTAAAGTTACGGTAATAAGAAAAGTGTTGAAATTATGCGCGCGGAAATATTTTGACGTGTTTAGTAGATTTGATGAGATTAGCACTCGACGCTGTCGGTGACATTGCAGGAGGTACTCGTATCTCATTCCGGTAAGAGAATTCCTTGACAGATTATAGAAGTTGTTAGTATTCATGGAAAGGATATCAACTGTGGAGAGTATCCTCCGTTATTTGTGGAGTAAATAAAAGTATTTTGGATAAAACTGTATACTTTAATTAATTTATCTGAGTTTGAACTTAATTTGAAAATCATACCGTGTGATCAACAATAAGGAGACAAATATGGCGGTTATAGAATACCGCTACACATCTTTAGAAAGAGGATCTCAATTTGGATATGCGGGAAAATCATCTGCTTTTAGAAACTCATTGACACCCTGCTGCTTTTACGTCATCTCCATGCGGGTTGTGAACTTCTACAGTTCTCAGCTCACCAGTGACACCTGGGAACAAACAAAGCGTGACAGGATAGCGTGTTGTAGATTTCAGAAACAGCAAAAATTTAGAACATGGAAAACAAAAGAAATTTAAGTCCTTGAAGGCATTACGTTCCATTGGAGCCTCATTCTAGTTTAGTACATTAAAAACCGTAATTGATAGTAAAAATAAAACATTTCACCTTCTACATGAAAACAATCGGTAAAAAAAAAATAAACATTTATATCTATTTTTCTCTTGCTCTGTATTTCCACATTGCTTAAGCTAAAGCTATATCAATCCTACAAAAATATAGTATAAAATAGATGATAAACATCTGAAATCTAGATGTTTATCATCTGATGTGTCATCAGATGATAAATATCCAATGTGTCCTAATTGAAATCTTTAAGTTCCATAATTGAGAATCGTAAAATTAAAAATCAAAATCTTGAGAAATTCAAGATCATTTAAAAATAGTTTGGTAGACAGAATGGCGTAGTAACAATTCAGATTATATTACATTAATATGGGGGTTATAAGATTTAATGATGATTAAAGCCAGGCATGTAAAACATGTGTTAACAGAATCAAAATAAATAAAACCTTCAATCAAATATCTTTTAATATGTTTCATATTACATTCAAGCCTTAAAGTAATGAAGGAAAAATGAAACATATATAGCAATCAGGGG
>BMAW01123881.1:70198-121507 GCA_019974015.1 Nephila pilipes
GGTTTTTTTTTATTAGTTGGTTTAGTTTTAACTCTTGTAAATTACCTTAATGCGTCACTTTAATAACGTATTAAATAAGTGTATCAATGAAGTAAAAGATAATTATTTGAATAATAATTGCATTCAAGATTTCAAAGATTATAAATACTTTATTTTAATACTGGTTTAAATCAGTATCTCTCAACAACTACGAGAAAACTATAGATAACGCACAAATCGGTTTTCCGCCATTCAGGCAAGAATGACTTTTGACTTCTCAATCTTCCAACTTCCTCATCAATCCATGGAAGAATTTTCAACTCAGTCCTATTTAACGTGTTACAGCTTCTTAATAATCTACATGGCTAGTCGTAGGAGAAATAGGGACTCCCACTTGCATTTCAAAATTAACATCAAAACTCGTCATTTGAACAAGAAGTGTATTTTTATATAATTTTTTTTTCAGTAGAAGTGATATTCTTTTTTAATAGATAAATTGAACAAAGGCAACCCATACGTTGAAAAAGAATTATTAATCAATCAATATAATTGTCAATCAAAAATAATTTTGAGATTAACTTGCTCAAACTTCATATTACTACAATATTTATATTGTGTACATAAAACTCTTTTAAACATCTCTAAAACTCTTTGCAGCATTTTTCTGAAATATCTAAGCTTTAAGAATTTCAAATCACAAAACAGTATTAAATTTCATTTATATAGAAGCAAATATTTTAAATATCGTGAATGTGACTACAAAACCTTAATTTTAATCTCATTTTCTTTTTACTTGGAGTTTCAGAAATCTTTAATGAATTTTAAAAGGTTAACATTTAATAATTATAAATTGTAACCTTTGATCGGATTTTTAAGTTCCATTAAGAATAATTATCTCGTGTACAATTTGTATACAGTAAAATTTTCATAATATTCTTTTTCTTAAGTTTCAATTTAACTCTATCATATATTTTCATAAATGCTTCATTAATTGAAGCTTTCCCATTGGCGCATGATTTTGCAACAGAATAAAAATTCTTCAATAGAATATTCATGGTAGCTTGAATCACTGCATCGCATTTATAAAACCGTTGCATTATATTCGCATTATGTTTTATTATTTTTAAACCTTTTTATTGCGTATTTCTATCCAAAATTTAATTGTAACTTATAATTAGACGCAGAGATGGCGGCACAGTATTCATTTGTTACATTTTGCTGTTAGATCAAGAAATGTGGTGCTGCCATCTTTAGGTGAAATGTAGATATTTTTATAAATTTATATTTATTCACCAGATGGCAGCACGATAATTGTTTCCTACTTTAAAACCAGCGATGTCAAACTCTTTTCTAGCCTTGGGTTTATTTCAAAACAATTTAAAATCATGTAGGCTGTATTATACGAAGAAAAAATGTTACCTTTTTCTTCTCTAAATATATTTCGTGGTATTCTATTAATTATGATTAATTTCCCAGGACTTATGTTGTTCATAGCGACGTGTCCCAGAACTTATGTTGTTCGTCACGATGTTTTAAGTTATATAACTATGGTATATTAATAGCATTCTTATGCATGAAGCGAATAATTAGATCTTTTATGTAACAGCAAATGATTCCCACTAAACTTGGAAGTAATTCTTCGTTTAGTTTTACCACCACCTAGTTTAAATATATGCATACTGAATGCAAGTGCCTAAAATAGACGAGTAATAGTAATCACAAAATAATAAAAATTTGTAACGAAAGTCAGTTTTTTAAAAAAATAACTTACCAGACACAGAATAATAGAGAAAAATAATAAATATATTTTTCTTCTGCTCTGAAGCATAAGAAGCAAGAGAGTTAAAGATGAATGGCGCGGTAGATAACAACTGCTAAAATATTTCTCACTATTAACAGGGAAAATAGCACCTCGATTCAGCGTGATTACTATAGCCTCTCCTCCATCGGTTACTGTTGTTGCAACTAATGTACCATCGCCTTTGCATTTATTTTTAACGCTTCAGTTGAGGTCTGAATTTTTTTGCGCTTAGATATGCTTTGCTTTCAATGTAAAGTCTATTTTAAATATCTATCAATAAAGTGTATCTTTTTTTCAAAATGGTAATTTTTTTTAAATGAAAGTATATAAATAATGAAAACCATATCCTTATAAAATATTAATGTAATATCTAAGTGTATATAAATTTATTTAATTTAAAAAGTTCCAATGAGTTATATAGTTCCATAAAAAAAAGGTGTAAGAAAATTAAATGTTTTTAATTACATGCAAACAATATTTATAAAATATTATGTAGATTCTAAATAAATACTTTAATTAAGCAAAATTTTAAAAAAGAACTCGACGATGATCGAGAAACTCAAAATGTCTTTTTCACTAGTAGTCTGTTTACGAAAATAAAATGAAGTGTGTGTGGGGAGGGGGAGTTATGTCCATTCTCAACTGTTGTTGCCATTGTTACTGACAGTAGTGAGGGAAAATCTGTGACCTTGAAGCGCTTATTCTAAATACACAGACAAAAAAAAGTACATCATCTAATGTTGTGGTAATTATCATTATTTAGTATTTAATTATCAGTAATGAGAAATTTCAAAAATTATGATACGATACTTTTCGTAATGAGTGAAAGTGAAGTTTATTAGCGCAAGAGTCAAGTGACTATACTGCGCCAAACAAGACGTAACTATTGTCCAGATGTGTAAAAAAAATTGGAAAAAAGATAAAAATTGGCTGACAAGGAAGAGGGAAGGGAATATAGAGAAGGATAGCTAGGGTATTCAAGGGGCGCGTCACCCGTGTTTACCAAAGACAGTACACCACATGAAAAAGAAAAAAAAAAGACCACTAGGGTACCTCGAGGGTCATGATGTCCGCACCTACCAAAAGAAGGCAAGTCCCTATGGTCTATTATATAAAACCCACAGGCAGGGTGCCCGGCTATACCCCGGACATTGGGTACACATTTTAGTGACCTCTTACGACATGCACGAGCTACAGTGGGACTATTCTATCACCACAAGGGTATATACTTTTCGTAAATTTTTGTTACATGCAGTTATATTGATTGCACAGAGGAGATATTCGTTGAGGACCGTATGTGGCCGAGAGTTTGACAAGCTTTCACTGAAACAGATAAAATTATCTCCAACCACGATTTTTGTTTAGTTTTTATTAACGTAGCACTAAAAGCAACACGAGGGCTATTGGCAACGGACCTCGTAATTTTGGAACCACGGTCAAGTGACAAGGACGACACTTGAGCTGGCATCCCCCTCTCCTAACATCCACACCACATCAACGGGAAGACTTTGGGTCCCGACAGACTTAATGGGCATCAGCCCCGGCTACGCGGCGGGTCTTTAGCGGCCAAGGATCGAACCCGCGACTGAACGAAAACCGCTGGCCATGAATCCAGACCATGACCACTAGGCTACCGCAGCCACATCCCCAACTACGAACCATTTTCTAACAAATCGAATTCAAGCGAAACACAGTACGAGTAGTTATGGCATTACTCATCCTGCTTTTCTTATTTCTCATTTTTTTTAAATATTTATTTAAAGAACAATTTAATTAAATCTTTCATCCACTTTTCTTTTCTTTTGAAAGAATTAATTTAGATTTGTACTGAATGTAAGCTTCATGTATAAGTGTAAATAATGGTTTATTAATTAAATAGTTGTAAATTTTTAGTTATTAAACATAACTCGTTTATGTCTTGATTACAATATTATCCAATTAAATAACAGTAACAAAAACAAGTTAATCAACTTACGAAAAATGAAAGCAAAAGATGACCTGAACGTCTTCAGGTTAGATTATTATAGCGAATGCAATTATACTCCAGTTGGGCTATTTTTCCCCAGGACACAAGGAGATTCAAAAAATATTTTTAGATAAAATTCATGACAGTTATAGATATCAATAAAATATTTACAAGAAC
Source organism: Nephila pilipes (assembly GCA_019974015.1). Classification (NCBI taxonomy): domain Eukaryota; kingdom Metazoa; phylum Arthropoda; class Arachnida; order Araneae; family Nephilidae; genus Nephila; species Nephila pilipes. The sequence goes on from BMAW01123881.1 coordinate 74,122, forward strand.
TCCTTTTCTCTTTGTTAAATTTTTTTTTATCTGATAGTTACTTAAAGAATGAGGCTTGATTTGCGAGCCTAGGAATACCACATAGCTCAACAATTAGAAATGAATTATAAATATCGTGCAATCACACCTTTAAACGTACGAAATCTTTTAGAATACCGATAATTTTACCGTATTTAACAATAATTTTAAGGTAATAACAATGACTTTACGGTTCCCAATAATTTAAAGGTCTATTTGTAATGAATATAAAAAAGTTATATTTAGGAGTTATACAAAACCTAACTTGTGTACCTCTTTGCCTACCTTGCATGTTATAATATGTATATGTTATACATGAAGAGAAAAAGAGAAGAAATTCTTAAAATTTTTAATTTGAATAATTTTTATTTAAGATTTTTTTTTTAATTACTGAGGTATTTCTGATATATTACGGGTTATTTACGGTAGTGTAGAATCAATTAATAATCATCCGGAACACAAATTAATCAAGGAGATATATAATTTTCTCCATTTACGTGACGTTTGTACATTCTTTCATCTTGCATATCGATACAAGCTGTGGTAACCCATGGATCATCAGATGTTGTTTCTATCGAGTCGTGGATTCGAGCAAAGGTGCCAATGAAGATCAGCCGTGTAGCGGGGCGGATGCGCGTCAAACCTGTAGGGATCCCAAGTTCCTCCGATTAGCACTGTAAGGAAATTTAGAGAAGGAGGTACCAGCTCAGGTATCGTTCTCGTCACTTGACCGAGACTCAAAATTACGTGGTCCGTCGTCAATAGTCCTCGTGATGCTTCCAAGAGGTACGTTAATGACCAATGAATCAAAAATGCATACCAATACATAATTATCCAAAAATAATTTTTACTCATCGCATGACGACACTAGTTATGCCATCTGTTGGCGTAGTTTGATATTACTATTTTCGACTAATTGCTATTTTTGACTCTTGTAATTCAAAACCAGAGTAAGAATATGTCTATACTAATATACGTATGTTAAGGGCTAATATACGTATATATTTGCTTGAACTTTCTTAAGGTAAAGTGGTTCTTAAAGCAATACCTCATATTACGTGTATCTGTTAACGACAGTAGATATACGGATCCCAGTTGTTGCGGCTTTTAACCGTAATTATTTCACTTTGTCTTTTTGCCTGCCACACTTGATTGAAAAGAATACATCTAAAATCCTAGGTTAAGCTGAACAAATTATAGCTTTTTTGCTGACATCGTTTCCTTACCTCCCAGAAGGTATTTAAAATTAGATGTATGCTTTTTATAGAAATATTAATACTTTCAATTCTGATTTTAAAGTTTTTAAAGAAGCAATCATTCAAATAAAATTTTCAGGTAATGTTCAGCGCTAAGTACATTGACCGATGTGTGATGGATGTCTTTGTCAGCTAATTTTTTTCTTAGAGATGTGTGCGAAATTGCGTGTAGGGATTCCGTTTAGTAAGAGAGAAAGCTCAGCGAGACCCGGAAAGTTTAGAAAATAGACATTTATAATTGACATCAATATCAACACTGTATTTCGTTAGGGTATTTGGCGGGGAGGAGAGAAGCTATAACAAAATACATAAAATTATCATTAATGATTAAGCGTGAGTGAGTGAGTGAATGTAAAGTTTATTGGCGCAAGAGCCAGATATAGCTATGCTGCGCCGAACAAGATTAAGTGAGTGAGTGAGTGAATGTAAATTTTATTGGCGCAAGAGCCAAATATGGCTATGCTGCGCCAAACAAGATTAAACTGTGGTCTAGACGTGAAGTTGAAAAAAAGGTAAAAATGGTTGACAAGAAGGAGGGTCGAAAATAGAGAAGGATCGCTAGGGTATCCCGGGAGTGCGTCACCCGTGTTTACCAAAGACAGTAAACCCCATGGGAAAGAAAAGATCACTAAGGTGCCTCGGGGTCATGATGCCCGTACTTACCTGAAGAAGCCGAACAAGATTAAACTGTGGTCTAGACGTGAAATTGGAAAAAAAAGGTAAAAATGGTTGACAAGAAGGAGGGTCGAAAATAGAGAAAGATCGCTCGGGTATCCCGGGAGTGCGTATGATTAAGCGTGAATAGTGACAGCTATGACTTAAAAGTGTGGTATGTAAATGGAATTGGGTGACTTGGAAGGCATGGGTTGTCAACAATGCGACACCTCCACCCCCATTCACTTTTTTTATGTTATACTATCTTTTCCGGTTGTTAATCTATTAACAACTAATTTAGAAGCAGCATGAGAGGAACTAGCAACGGACATCGAAACTTTGAGTCTCTGTCAAGTGACGAAGACAACCCACTAAACATTAGCCTCCAAACTTCAACGTCACTGCCACTGGAGGACTTGTAATCTAAACTAAATTTAACGTGTATCAGCTCCGCTACACGGTGGTTCCGAAGCGGCATCAGGACAACATAAACAACACCGTCCAGGAGTTCGCTAACAAGACCACTAGGCTACCGCAGCCACAGTATCTCTTCCGAAAAAAAATGCTCCATTGGTGGATTATAGTAATGACTTGATTTGTTAAGTGAGTGTCAGTGGAGTTAAATGGCGCAAGAGCCAAAGCAGGCTATGCTGCGCCAAACATTTGTTAAATTCAATCAGGAATAAGATATTTTAAAAACACGGAACACGCACAATGTACTTTATTTGTTAAATATGCTGAAGAGAAACTGCAATTATATATGGTATATTTCTATGGTATGATATGGTACTTATTTTATGGTATTTTTCAACTCTGTAATCAATTGAGGTAAAGTTCAACTAATGTTAGTCAAAATCTGGTTCCATTCCGGGGAGATCTACTATCTGTCAGTGAGATATGTAAAATGTGCTACCCTCATCAAACAAAGAAATGTCCCGATACCTTTAATGTTTGCACACTTTAATGATCCATTAAAGTGTGAAAATTAATCCGGTGAGTGTGCAAGTTGTTCCAGATGCTGCCGGTGTCTAGAAACACAAAAAACAATAACAGAAATTAAAACCGAGATAATGTCCCAAAATTGCAGTTACCCGAAAAATAACCACCTCCTCCAACTCCTAGACATTTTGTTGCAGGTGTTAGAGAAAATTTTCCCTTCCCTGAAATGAAGATCTAAATGCAAAGTACATGAATTGGGGCGTCAGGAAAAACTATCTCAGTGGCATTAAATTAATAAACTTTACAGAGCAGAACGAAAAATTCTCAGCTCCATCAACTCCCAAGCCCACCTAATTTGGAAATGACTCCACTTCCATTCTAGACATCATGCTAACCAGAATACCGATTGTAGGGCCAACCAGTAACCATAATACCCACCACTTCCCTAACCCAACTTTTTTTTACCTCCAATCATAATCCGGTCGAATTCAAATTTATTAAGAACTTGAAATTCAAATTTCAGGTTTTTAATTTCAGGAAACAGGAAACTTTTTAGCATACTCTACGAGAAGCATACTTTTCTTTTTCAGAATAACAGGAAACTTTTTATCATACTCTACGAGAAGCATACTTTTCTTTTTCAGAATAACAGGAAAGTTTTTAGCATACTCCACGAGAAGCGTACTTTTCTTTCCCCAAGTGCCAAATGTAAAAAGGACACAGAAAGACAGGGCATCACTAACATCATCCTGTATGCACATAAAACTTCCTCTCTAAGCCGTGATGTTGCCACGAAATTACCTATATCAGTGGTGACATCAGACACAACCTTTAGAGTAAGGAATACAGCTCGGAAATAAGGCGATTCAACAAGACTCCAAGGATAAACACAAAATTTAAACAACGTTCATAACCATATCAGACGTGAAGTCGAAAAATCCCAGCAATTATTGGAAAATTCACCAATATCCTTAGGTGCAGAAACGGGCTCCATCTGGGGGACAGCGAAAGCGCTAAGAAAAGGGGGAGGGGAGAGTTCTCGAATTTCCACTTTGAACGGTGCGGTAGGTATAACACTGAGTGACGCTGATAAATCAGCATTGGCCGATTCTCTCGAGAAATCAGTTCCAATCAAAGGACATTCAGACACCACATAATATGACACACATTGTTCACAACTATATAGCCAGTATAACTAACTTACCTGAAGTTCTCTCGTATACCTTCTCTATCTACTCAAATTTTCAAATACATTGACAAGATTAAAATTGAAAAATATTCTAGCATGTATGATATTTCTAATAAATTTACCAAAACCGTCCCTCCGAAAGTTACTTATCAAATCACTAATATTATTAAAAATTTGAGCGAGCTCTGTTATTTTCCTCGAATGAAAAACTGCGCCTGTCAACCTATTCTGAAATCGGGCAGAGACCCTATCCACCAGGATAACTATTGCCCTATCTCATTGATTCCAATATAAAACAAATTGCTTAGAAAACTATTAACATTAGATTTGATGTTCATATCCAAAATTTTAAAATTATTTTTCCCGAATTGCACAGTTTCACACCACAGCTGTCAACAACCCATCAAATATTCAGATTTAAAGAATATTTCTTTAAAATTTTAGTCGAAAGGAACTCACAAGTACGGTTTAAATAGACATTCAGGAAACCTTTGTCTGAGTTCGGCGCACAGGACTAATTTAAAAACTGATCAAATATGACATTCCCCCTAAACAATGTATTCTGATAAATTCCTATCTTGAAAACATGAATTTCTCTGTGAAAGTGAATATTTCATATTCAAATCCTAGAAATATTACAGCGGAATTCCACAGAGCTCATATTAGCACCATATTTAATTAATATTTAAGTGTATGACATTCCTCAGGCATTCCAAATATGCAGGCAGAGAACTGTTTTCCATCACTATTTGTAAATTTGCATAATCATGTTTGGTTGAAAATTAAAATATGAAATCGGAAAGTAAGCCTAAATATTAGTGGAGCGAAGGTTTGCAAGTAGCACAACATTACAGCAATCTTAAATTGCATGATTCATAGCTTATGTTTCATTGATCATAATTTCACAGATGAAACATGTATCTATTGTTGAAGCATTAAACACATGTGGCTGTGTAGACATTTTTCCGGACACAAATATTACACAAATTTTCAAAGTTAGATCATTAATTATTTTCATGCCTTGATAAATGTTTTGCATCATTCTCTCCCCCCCCCTTCTATTAACCAAAAAGATCCATTTTTTTTTTACCCCACCTCTCCAGTGGGAGGACTAAAAACAAGGAATATTTTACAAAAAAAAAATCCACAGCTTACAAACACAAGGAAAAAGACATTGTTGACAGAGAAATTACAATGTGGATATTTATTTAAGTTTTAATATCACTAATTATATATTGCTATTTGCAAAACCAATAACATTTCTTAGTCAGCAATATTTTTTTCCTAACAGAATAATTTGGTCAGCCATAGTTTAATGTTATTAATAGTAAATGAAATCTGAACGTGCACACAAAGAAATGAGAAAAGATTTGATTTTATAATTCCAATTTTATTTTCTTTTTATAGAAATAAGCATACAATATTAAGAAATACGACAGAAGAAAAATGTGCGAAAATAACGACAACCCACGAGACAAATTCAAAAAGCAGATCAATGAATGCACAATAAAATGCATAATACTGACATTTAAAACTACTCTCTAATGAGTGAAAATCTCACATCATAATCACAATAAAACTATATCCACATAGGAAACAGATGAAGATTTTAAAAATATATAGAAATAATTTATAATAATAACTAATACAGAAAAATATGCTGGAATAGTGTTGTACATTTTCCTAACACATTCAGTTTTACAATTCTATGACAGAAATTTACATCAAATTTAAAACCTGAATAAACTATACAACACATTTATAATGATTACATCTTACTTTTATTGTTTTTGCAAAGCTCTGAGATGAAAATGTATAACAATTGGTTGCTCTGTTTTCAGATCAAAACAAAAATGTCATTAAAGAAAAGAGGATTAGGATTAAAGCTATATTCAATCCAAGGAACACTACAGGTTTTAACACCTGATATCACAAAACCATATATGATTATTAACAATTAATGTTACATCAACATGAAACATCATAATCTTTACACTTTTAAAACTATTCACCATAGGAAATTTTATTTTATCACAGTTAAGAACTCCTAATACAAGTGTTTATAATTATGACCTACTATATGTTCAAAAATAAAAGACAAGAATTGTTTATGGTACACATAGTTAATACTATTTAATGTAGCTGAACAGGAAACAATTCTGTTTTATTAGAAAATAAGCTGTTCGAAATACACAAAAACTGCAAAGACGATTAGGGCATATTTGCAATATAGATATGTTATGCAAAATATTTAATTTTTCATATCAAATATGGAAGGGCTAGAAGAAACTTTTCCATATATGTAAAATTTGTACACTAACACATGGTACAGTGAACTAATGTATAATACCTCACTTGGTAGATATATATTGATTATTAGGGACAAAGCTAAGCTTTTTTCTTCCTTGGACTACAATGCTTCAGATCACATCTAATTCCAATGTATAAGATGACTAAATGTGTCTCTTTTTACAATAAGTTAATTACTCTCAATATAATATATGTAATGCAATTTAAACAAATCAGAAATGTTTATTAATATCCTCAAGTTACATTAATATTAAGGCAATTTATTTAAGTGAATTTATTTGCAATTATTCTTCATATTTTTTATTCAAAGTAACTTAAGAAAATTGTTGCTAAGGGGATTTAATAATCTTGAATAAATTTGATTGTGACACAGAAATTAAATTAGATAGTTTCATATTCAAGATTTCATAATAATTTTTTTATTAAAGCTTGATTTGATCTAATGTATTATTGCTTTAATGAATATAAATTTTATAAATTCTCATAAGTACAGAAAAAAAAAATTGATACAAAGTGTATCTAAAAAAATCACTAGGAAATTTAATTTACAATTCAAATGAGTGAAAGTCAATAAATTTTCATTAAAATTTCAAGCAAAATTGTACAATGGGAGGGACTAGCACAAACGATACCTAAAAAAATTTCATTATCTCATCTTTTTAAATATTCGAGTTTTTAAAATTTTTGTAAATTCTTAAGCTTTGAACATAAAGCTAAGTATGAAAATTTAACATAATTAGAAGTATCTAAAATTTATATTTAAAATTGAAAATTTGTTAACTACTTGTTAAATTTGTTAAAAATTTTAAATTAAATATTCAACGAAAAGACTTATAGAAAAAAAAGTTTATACAAAGGCTTCGAAATATTTTAAGGTCAATTAGATGTATAGAAATCTTACAAATAGATAATATATATTTGCTTGATATAAAACTATAAATTTATTTCCTCTTAATTCCCACTAGTGTAAAGAGTTTATTTCGATTAGCTCTACAATTTGATTCAAGAGATACATGCCAAATTAAAAGAGTTCTAAGTTATTAAAAGAAAACAGATATTGTACATACAAAAGTAAAATTACATATTTCTGAAAACATTATTGAAAGAATACAAAAAAATATGCATTTAGGTTAATTTTAAATACATATATCAGTTAAATTCCAAAATTGTGTGTAAACATTTGTCTTACAAAGTTGTAAATTTCTATTAAACTTATAAATTTTACAATCCTTCTTTGGTTTTTCTGAATGCTTAGTTTAATACTTTCTTCTTTTTCTTTCTAGCAAGTTATTCTATTTAAAAGGCTTCTATTTTTATGCAAAATTTACAAAAATTCTTTAAATAGTAGGAATTTTTTTTTTCACATATGTTTGAGATGAAAAATATGGTTTACAAACATTAAAAAAAAAATCATTCAATATTTAATAAAAGCGCTTCTCTTGAATTTGATGCAAATTCTTAAAGTTTGTATATCAATATAAGTTTAGTTAACTAAACTTTGTTTAATGCCATTTGAGATTATTAAGTAACTTTTAAAAATTTGCACAATATTTCTATTAAAATTTCCTAAAGGCAATACACTACTAACAATTTAGATATATTTCCTATAAAAATGGACTCATTAAATTAGGAAGAGAAAAATATCTAACATATGTAACATGTATGTTATACATTCTTTAAAATAGAATTCTTTTTATGCAGTAGAATTTATTCCTGAATTCTCTTAACAAAAAAAAAAAAAAAAAAAAAATTAAATATTACAAAATTGTTTCACAATTTTTAATATTAATATGTGAAGAAAAAAATTAATTCCAATTCATTTCTTCCAGATCATTTTATGTCATAAGAAAGAAATAATGTGGAACAGAAATTTAGAAACTATTAATACTACACAAGACAACTTCCTTTACTATCAAAATGAAAAATAAACAAAAACATGAACATAACTGAATGTCATATATTCTGCACATGAAAAAAATTCATAGAGTCTTTTTCACAGCAACTGAAAAGTATATATATGTAAAAACTGGCAAAGTTAATGCCACAACAAGCAAGGAATTAAGAATGAATTTGTCACGTTTGCTTTGGCGCAGTGATGCAATTTCAGAAAGATGCTGGAACACTTCATCATTCTTATCCATTGTATTCTGGTTGAAGCCACAAAACCAATTTCCCAGCTTTTTCAAATAAAATAACACAGTCTTTTCCTCAATAATTGCAGGCTCATGTATTACTACTGTAACATAAAAAAAAGAGGATAATATTAAAGAAAGAAAACAAAGATTTCATAATTTTCTGTAAACAAGAAAAAATTCCACTCCAACCATGGAACTCTTTTGTATAGTTGCGAAATCGACAAATTATTTGAAATACAAATACAGTAATCTCTATAATCCAGCACTTCACCTTTCAAGACTTGTCTTGTAATCTGGCATTTTAACAAAGGCAGAAAAGTCAGAAAATTAGTTTATACCTTCAACTTCAATGGAATAATGTTGGCTATCAATACGAAAAAATAAATTTTTTTATGTAGTTTTAGTTATTTCATAAAAAGCATTTTGTTTTATTATTTTCCTGTAATATGGCATTTTTGGAAGTATGGTAGAGCCCTGGTCCAATATATGCCAAATTATTCAGACAGTACTCTTATGAAAATCAATTCAACAAAATCAGTTTACATGTCTTATTTCCTCAAATGCATAAATTAGTTTTTTTTTTTTTTTTTTTTTTTTTTTTTTTTTTTTTAAGTATGTTCAATTCGCACCTTGATTCAATCTTGAATAGATTAAAGGTAACTTAATAAAGTATTTTCCAATATGTTTAAGTACAAACTTCAAATGTTTAGTGAACAGAATGCCATCACAGATTTGGATCCTTTATCACAAGATTCAACAAGAAATTAAGAAAGATAGTAATTAAGTTTTGTAGCAATTCAAAAATAATTACCATCAATTTCTGCAGCTTCTACATTGCTCAAAGCATTCAACTTAACTTTTTCTTGAAGATCCACATTTCTACGCATCTCAAAATTTTCCTTGTCATCATCTCTGTCACCATCATCAAAGCGAGTCCAGTAAGTAGTGCGAATAAGCTAAAAATAATATCAAAAATTTTTTTTAATATTCAATGCAACACATTTTTATTGTATGAGAGCTTACAGCAAAAGAAAAATATCTTTTGACAAAGTGTGTCATTTGAAAGACAAGCAAACAAGTCACTAATAATCAATGTTAATTCTTTAAACTGAAGTCTTGGACTATGATTTGAAAACATGAATTAAATTAACAGAAAAAACAATGCACAATTATTTTTAAAAAAGAAAAATTACTGTGAATATCAAACTGATAAAAATATAATTTTGAATATGCTAAAATCACATTAAAATGAACTACACACAACAATAAAGTTGTACACAGATCAATAGACTAAATATATTAATAAAAATATAAAAATTTTAGTAAAAGAAATTCAAGACAAAAGTATAAAAAATAAAGGAGTCTTTTCTTTCCAGTAGAAAAAGAATTTACTATTGAAAAAAGGAAACAGAAAGAAAATTATATTCTTAATAAACACATCGCCTTCATTTAACTGAAACAAAATAAATATACAAGATTTAATACTTACTCTTGATGGTTCAGGTGGTTCTGTTATTAAACTTATGACAACAGCTGAAATTACAGTTAAGCAAAACAAGATGCAAGCGAAATACATGTAATGAACTCTCTGAATAATAAGAGGTCGCAAATCAGGCTCATTGCAATCAGGTTGACGATAAATAAAATCCAAAACCATTCGAGTAATTCCAACAATGAAACCCAACATCATAGCCCAAAAACAGCCCTGTCAAAAGATTTATACAATTTGGGAACAAAAATAAATTTAAAAATGAAAAGGTATAAAAGTAGTGTTTGTAATTATACAAATAAGATATATTTAAATATAACAAGAATCAGTCAAATCTTTTTCAATTCTAATCTGAAATACAAATAAAACTTGGCATGAAAATTTACTCTGAATTTTAAATATAAATGTACAATAAACAAAATATTCATTACAAAAGCAGAATAAAGAGTTTATTAAAAATTTAAAGATTCCGAAATTGTCTACCATTAAACTTAATTATTCAGTTTTTGAATAAATATTCAACTTTTTTGAAACAATTAAAACAAACTACTTTGTCGAATCATCAAGTGAATATTTAAAATTATGACCATTTGTACAGATTTTTAGTTTTTTTGTCCCGATTAATTGTAAAAAGTAATCAGCAGACAAATATGTACTAATTTGGAATTCAAAAATAAACTAGTTTATCACAATGTCAAATATTCAATTTTTAAAAAAGTAATCTTAAATCAAATCCCAGTAATGTTGATTCAAAAACATCTAATGTTGTACTTGTATATATTAGATGTTGTGTACTTGTTTTGTCTAATATTGTATACACTTGCAGCATTCAGCAGCAGATAACAATGCATGCAGTCCTTCCCCACTGTGAAAGGAATGTTACTTGTTTAATCTATTTAGATTTCTTCTCACAAATTCTCATTATTTTCCACTTGTTAACACAAAATGACAGCAGTAGAAAAAATTGGGAGAATTCCCTGTTCCATAAAACAATGTCAAGTTTGTATGCATTATTATAAATTTTAAGTTATATATCACAAATATATATTTCTCAAAAATAAATGCATTATATTTGTCATACATATATACATTTTTTAATGAAAAAATATATGTTTTATTAAACACATCAGTGGAATTTTGAAAACATATTTTAATAATTAATTGAGTATCTAACATTTTATTCAATTATGAAATGAATACCTATAATATAACTCATTTATTAAAGCAAGTGCCCCAAAAAATAGAAGAGTTGAATGAGTACAATACAGAAACATGCTTCAGATTGCAAATACTGAGAAAACTGATGTTGAAAAGCTCATTCTATCAATCACAAATAAACCAGCCAAATCTGCAAAAATTTGCAGTAGTAGTGTGGAATCATAATTTCAGAAAAAGTAAATTCAAGTTTCAGAAAAAAAAAATTAGCCTCAGCTTTACTTTTATGCATGCAAAGCTTATGGGCATAACACACCATGACACATAACAGTCGTTTTTTCCAAGAGATTGCATTTGAAAATTTTTGAAGTACAATCCATCATAAAGTACCATGACTGAAGCGGATCCCCTCCCATCGCAAATTTTCAAATTTACACATTCCAGAACAAAATTTGAGGTTATTTCTACCAATATATATACAAACTAGTTATTGGAAGAGGATTTGAATGTTGCAAATTTTATTTCTATTTATTGAGATACATCACTTATTTCACAGAAATAAAACCAATCCCCAAAGTCCTTTTTTTATACCAATCCCAAATCCATATGCTAACAGAAGTGAGGGATTTGCCAAGTGAAACAGCAGACATAATTGTCGAATATGTTTTACAAATTTTCAAAAAACATAGTTTGGATAAGAAAGTACTAGGACTAAGCATCGATATCAAAACCTACTTTGGAGGTAAAGAAAGTTCTGGCTAATAAAACATTTTTGCAAAACTAAAAAAAAATCTGGGAGAAACATTGCTTATAGGCACTGGCTGCACTGCCCATATTTTGAATTTTATACAGACTGATGCCACTTGTCTACAACCTATTCATGCGAAAACTTTTATTACCCAAGATTTATACTTTTTCACATATACAGTGTAGATTAACAAGTTAAAAAGAATTTCGTAAATTTTTAAACACTGAATACAAGAAAATTTTGCAATATATCACTACAAAGATGTAGGTTTACATCAAGCCTAATCATCTCTGTCACACTAATTTTTAAAGAGCACCTGAATGCTGTAGTGATATTTGGGAGAAATGGCTTACAGTTAACACTTGAAATGATGTTTTATTGACAAAAAAAGTATTATAAAAAATAAAAAAAAAACTGCAATTCACCTTTAATTTTTATAATGAATGTTAACATTTAGTGTTTTGTTAAAAGCTATACTCAAACGCTGATTGAAGAATTACACATTTATCTATATTTTTAAAAAAATGACATTGCGTGAGAAGCAAAATAATCTAAGCACATCAAATATCTTTTAACACCATCATCTTACAAATAAAAAAAATCAATTTACACATAAAATATGTTAAACATTTCAAATATATAGCTTAAGAGACAAGTTATGAGATAAAAATTTTATTTTATTACATAACATATAACTATTTTAACATAATCTGTATTCCATCACATTAAAACAGGTAGCATACATATAACAAATAAACAAACATATCTAAAAAAATAATTTCAACATTACATAGGAGTTAAATTATAAAAATTTAGCTTTTTAACTTCAATTTTAGGAAATTGATTTATAAGTAAATCAATATCCAATTTTTGTAATAAATATCACCTTTAACAAAAATTGCAAGGTTTGTCAATATCTCTTGACTCGTAAAACTTGGGTGATTTTTAATTATTATCAGTTTTGAAAATTATCTTCCTGCTGAAACTGCTGGGACCAAAATTGTTCATAAAATGAAATAAGCAATGAACATTTTAGGAGATGACGAGGATGAGTAGTTGATGATATAGCTTAAAGTTCCAACAGGTGTTGCTACATTTCCTCCAAAATTTTGCGAAAACTATAATCCATGCAGAAATTCTATACTATTCATATCACTAATATTTATCAGTGACTGATTCTTCCAGTTTTTCCCAAAATTGAGCTGTTATTATTCAGAATATTTATTGAAATCAGAAATATTCCACTAAAATTTATAAACTTCTGAATGAAAAGATGGGAAATAATACCTTAAGATGACATTAAAAAATGTAACATTTAAAAAAAAACTATTAATTATAAAAGTTTAGTTCATTGATCTGTATAGGTTGGTCTTCTCTTTGGTTAAAAAAGAAAAATAAACTTAATTGTTGTTTAATTGAACTTTTAATGCACAACTCACATTCGACTTCTTTGTTAGGTACTCATATTGGAAGAAAAAGACAGCTTCCAGTGAAAAATTTTACTTGTAGACAAAATTGTCTCCAAAGCTTAAAATTAGAAATATTAATTTTAATAATATTTTCCTACTTCCAAGTATAAAATAAATAAAAATGTGCATCAAATGCAATATTTTTGAATCATAGTTGCAAAAAAAATTGAAGGATAAAAATGAAGTACAAGAAATTTCTGTTACTGAAACCAACAGTATTTACCTAAAACAAAACTAGCAGAAAAGTAGCAAAATGTTTCCTTGCCATTACAAGTGTGGAAAAATTTAAACAAGTTAGAGGAAGAAGGTATGATTAGGCATTTATATAAAGGTATTTTCATTTCTGAGACATGTCTTTAATATCTAAAAAAGAGTGGGAAAGATATTTTCATCATATAGAAAAATTCAACTGTATTTTATTAAATATCCAACCTATTCTTGACATTTAGGTTTACAGTGATTATATTCTTTAGAATTTTCCGGATATGTATTTGTTTCAAGTCGAACTTTTCGTGATATTTGTTCTGCTCTATAGAATAAAAGGAAACATTGACCATTTGAGACAAAATTCTATACTATAATCTTACAAATGGAGTAAAATATTTAAAATCTTCAAAGAGAATGATGTTTCCTATAAAAAAAACCAGTGAATTAATAGAAATTGAGTGGTCACAGACTAATATAGGCTATATCCAAAGGACTAATGCAGCTACTGAATATATTTTTACTTTAATAACCAACACAAGGACGAGTGACAAAACTTAATTACAAATTGAAACTTTAAAGTGAATGTTAATTACCAAAAACAATTTTAAACTTATTTCACAGAACTTCATCAAAACATCCAGAAAAATTGATTGCAAATGAAGTCAATTTATTCCTCAGAAAAATATCAAGAAAAAAATTTTCTGTTGAAATGTTAAAGTGATACATCAGTACTAAACCTGTTTCTGTTTATATTCTTTACTACACATGTTATTGTAAATATATCTTGTTTTCATTTCTGTTTTAATAAATTTTGGTTAATATACATATCAAAAACCAGAGGTACTATTATTATAATAAACTATTTATTAGAGTTGTAACTAAGATCCTTCTCCCTATAAGAGAATCTCTACTTTCAATTTTTTTTTAAAAAAAAAAGCCACCTTATTCAAAATATATCTTTAACACTGTTCCAGAAAACTAAATTATAATTTCAATTAGTAAATAAAAGAAATATAATAAGAATAAGAAATGTGTAGAAAATATCTCGGAATAATATCTGTATCATCAAATTTTCTTGCCTTTGCCAAATTTATAACTGCTACCTTCCAAGACTTTTCCCATTTGATGAATAAATCATGGTTTTAAATAACAAATAAACTTACGGGTTCGTTCATTCGTTTCCACAGAATGGCCAATATATATACAGCTGCTATTGGTGGAGCCAGATAAGCTGACACAGACTGAATGTATATGAATAGTTGTCCACCTTGTAATTTTTGGATAACAGGTATCCAACCAATGCTGAGGAAGATCATCAATATGATGAAAGTCCTACAGAATAAACAAAAAGAAGTTATTAAAGATATTTAAATTATAGTCTCCCCAAAAAATTAAAGTAACAAAACTTGCAAAATAAATATTCTGAAGATTCAATAAATTCAAATATATTACAGTAATTTGCAATCATAAGCAATTCAGAAATTATCTAAAATCATAATAAATAATCACGAAAAAACATTCCATTTAAACAAGGAATTTTTACTCTTACAAAATTTGTTTTTACAACTTAAACACACATGCTAATATTCTATACAATATTCTGGTTGCATTTATTGATACAAAAGCCTTATTTATTCAAGCTGAACTAATAACTTGTTTACTAAACACCCAAGTGTGTCATGTAATTGTTACAAGTGTGTACCTGATCTAGATAGCCAGTGAATGAAGAAAGAAAAAATTAAAATACGAGAAGGAGGATTTACAACATGGAAAAATTGCTATACTACATCCAGGATAGCATTACCCAAGTTTACTAAAGGTAGTATAAATAATGGGAGATTAACTGTTTATCAATGCTGCACCTAGGACTAGAATGAGGGCTATTGGTGTAATTATGAACCTCATTCTAATGACAAAAACAACACTTGAGCAGGTACCTCCCTCTCCAAACATCCCCACTACACCAATGGAAGGACTTGGAGCCTCAACAGACTTAATATGCATTAGCTCAGCAACACAATGAATGTTTAGCTGAGTTAATGCACATGACTCAAACACATGACTAAATGGAATGACACAACTTGCAGCTGGTGTTCCAGTCAAGTTGACCAACTATAACCACAAACTACAAGAAAGAGGAAAGATCATCTATAAACATCTGGAACATAAATCTCCTATTTACCCAAAGAATGTAATTCTCTGAATGATTAAATGAATAGTATTTCATAATCTAGGAATTTATTTTACCTTACTTTAAGCAGGCACCAAATATATTACTAAAAATAAACTAGTCAGCAGCTGCTCCAGAAAATACAATATGGATAAGATTAATTCATCATATAATCAATTTATGTTTAATATTCGAAATTATCATAAAAGTAGACAGAATCTTAAAAATATATGCTCACAGTAACTAAATGATTAAGAAAAAACTTTCAATGAAGTCAAATTTTACTAAATTTCAAAGCAAAACATTTTTTAAACATTACATAGAATTTTTAAAATTGTTAAAAGCTGAGCACATTCATGTTCGGCGAAAGATAAAGATAGAATTCTTACAAAATATATATAAGTATTCTTTCTATTCATGTGTCTTTAAACACATAATACATTTTTTCATTATTATACTTTACAATTATTAACTAGAAATTACTGATAAAAATGAAGTAAAATTTATAAAATATAAATGTTTAAATTAGTGAGAAATGTATAGCTTTTTAGAATAAAGGCAAATTGATCAATGTCCATCAATGGATTGCCTACCAGATTACTTAGAGAACATGTTTGGCTTACCAAAAATATTAAATACATTATTACATTTTTTAAGGGAATTTGATTATCATTTTGATTTAGCAGAGTAAAAAATAGCCTGAAATTTTATAAAATTTGAAAAAATATATTTAGAACCAACCTCCCGACAATCATCAGTTCCCAAACTGTAGCCTTTTTACGAATTTGAGGCCAAATGTCCATCGTAAATAATGTACTAGCACTGTTGTACACTGAAGTCAAATCACTCATAAGAGCAGCCAACATAACAGCCATCATTAGTCCACGCAAACCTGCAAAGAAAATTTTTTTCAAAAACAAAAACAAAAAAAATGAAATAAAATCATATTCAACAGAAATTTCAATCTTGACAAAGTTACATATAAAAAATTTTAATCACAAAGATATATATATATATATACATAAAAGTTCTACAAATAATCCTTAAATGACACTCAAAAACAGTTTAGTAATTCCTTAAATAATTTTTTTTTTAATTTACACTATTTTCTTTTCTAAATTTTGGTAAAGAATTCTGAAACAATTTTAATAGTTAATGATAAAAATAATTCAAAAATTGAATGTATTAAGTAAATGAAATAAATATAAATTTTTATATATTTAAAGAGCATTAGCAATGAAGTAAATATCTGCATTTGAAAGAACATAAAAATTAAAAAATTAGCAAAATTTATGAAGGGATGCAAATTAATGATCATGTTTCTGCTTATTTTTTAAAATCCTTCTTTTATTGTTTGTAAGTACAAAAATTTGACATCACTTAATTGAAATTACACTATTTATTAGTATGAAAATACAACTACAAGGAGAAGGGAAAAATTAGTACAAAAATAGGATTAGTAACTAGATATCATAATGTTCAAAATAGCTAAAAAACATAGCATTTCATTTAGAAATAAAGGAAAATAAACATTTTTTTTTTCAAATGAGCTTTTTACAAATTTTAAATATTTACTAATAAATATAAATTGTACCTGTTGGCATAAGTTCTAAAACCAGCCGTGGATATGCAACATTGGAACATCCAGCAGAGTTCTGACAATATTTCATACAAATATCAGGATCAACGCAAGCAACTTCATCTAAAGTAAACATGTAGATAAAACATTGAAATTTTCAAATTAGTTACTAAAATTGTTTCAATAATTATATTAAAAGGAAATGCATTTCTAAATGTAACTTACAGATAAAAATATCAGAAATTTTGAAACAATTTACAAGCAGTGTCTTAACTAGACATGTGCATCCAAATAGGAACTACTTCAAACGAAAGAGGCCTAAAATACCATTTATAAGAAATTATATTTCTGTATATAATATTTACAGGCCGATATGCAACTTACATTTGATGGACAATTCTGAGAGAAGGGAAACAAAAAGAGTCATAGCAAGAAGAAAACTATTGCTTCACAAGACATTTTATTACAGTTGCATCATAATAATTAAAAGGGGGGATTACTGCTTAAAATATGTGTTCTACTATTGTTGAAGAACTGCATCATCCTTGTGTTATTACTGTTGTAATGATGATGCTGTCTACTCATCATGTATAATAAAGTTATGCTTAAAGAAAATATTCAGTTATTAACTAATTTTGTTTTGAAGAATATAACAAACACAACATGGTATCAGAAAGATATTCAATGCAATTAGATTTTAAATGAGGAAAATCTATATTAGTTTGAATCATGACAGATGCATTTCAACTCCCTACTCTGTAGCGATTTTTCATTAGAAATGTGAAAGAAAAGCAAAAGAAATGGAGACAGGAATTCCAAAAGTATTTGCTTGCCGTGGAAAGAGAAACATGCAGATAAAACAAAAATAGCTATATCCTGCTGAATGAAGGACTGGAAATCTTTGATACTTTCAAATTTGAATCTCCTGAAAGTTTAACAATGTATTAAAAATCTTGTAAACTATTGCTCACCAAGACATGTTGTTTATGAATGTTAAGTTTTTTTCGTGTGTTCAACAAGAGGGAAAAAGGATTGAAAACTATGTAACATTACTAAAGACTCTAGCACCACCACCCCCCATGACTTTCATCATCAAGAAAATTGATTGATTCACAACTCCACTGTCCCAAGAATTAGAGACAGTAGTTTGAAAGAATGACTTCTATAAAAAGATAGAAGGAATAGAAAAAGCTGTAGAAGTTGTCTATGCAGCTGAAACGAGTCGAGAACAATTCCACTACATGAAAGATGAGACTGCAGCAACAGTTCACATCTTGGTGAGAATTATCAATTGAAACGGTTACAAGAATATGAGTGCAAGATATGTATAAGAAAACATAAGACTCAAAAGAGTGTCCAGCATTCAGAAACATTTGAGCCAAATGTAACAAGAATCACTTAGCAGCCAAATGCTTCCAGAATTTAAAGAAAATTCATGAAATGAAAGCTCCTGAAAAAAAACTAGACATTAAAAGAGATTATGTTACTGATTTGGATAATAAAAATAAGCTATGTGAACTGATAACTTATGACAATTCTCTAGATTTGGCATTCCCAATATTTTAATATCTGATAAACCTTCAATAGATATATTTATAATAATTTTGCATATGATTGAGATTTTAATTATGTACTTATTAATCCTCACTACTCCCCAAGTAATGAGATACTTGTGTAGTAAGAATTGCAAAAAGCATTTAAAAAAAGGCAAAGAAAGAAAAGAAAAATTATTTAGTAGATGATTAATGGCATACAGAAATACCCCAATATCAAGTATTTATGTATATATCTTCAGGTCAAATTATGTTTAATCAAACATTAAAAACTGAATTACCAATCTCGAACAAATTAAATGCTGTGTAAGGCTACTGAATTTTTTTTTAAAAAAAAAAACCTCTGGAACCTGCTAAAATAATGTAAAAGCAAAAATTGTAACATAGCTTCTATATTGTTACAAATCAGTCTGGTAAAATACCAAGATGCAATAGAAAGCACATTAAAAAAAAAAAAAAAAAAAAAAATCGAGCACACGCTTCAGTACAGAAACACAGATCCTAATGTTATAAGTACTTATTATAACATTAACTTTTGATTTAGTTTGGGAAGTAATTTTAAATCTTCAAAATTCTCAGCACTGTAACTGGCCGGACTTTAATGTCCATAAAAGTGACTATGTTCATCAGCTATCTTAATTAAATGATTCTCTTATGATTAATAACTTAAAATGGAGAATTTATGATAACTGAAGAACGGTGTTCATAATGTTAACCATATTTGGTAACTGTATCATTTTTGATTGTTACTGTTGTCATGATGATGCTGTCTACTAATCATGTAATAAAGTTACAGGTTTAAAGAAACTATTCAATTATTGTGACAAAAACATAATGTATGATAACAATATAATTCAGAAAATTTTGCAATAAATTTTAACATTTGATTCTAATTAAAACATTTGTGATTTGCAATAAAATTAGGACATTTTTTAAAAAAAAGTATCCAGCTTGATTTGTGATGCATATATAAATGTAAAAGCATTTCATTAAAGATAACTAAGTATTTATCCCTTAACTCCAAATATGAAATACATTTTAGTAAACCTAAGTTATAGTCACTAAGTACATACCAGTAAAAAGAACTCTGCTTATCATTCCTGGCATAACAATCAAGAAAATTGGTAGAATTTTCATGAAACCAGCAAACAAAGTTCCTCCTTGTGCATGTGAAAGGGATTTTGCAGCCAATAGTCTTTGTACCATCATCTAATTTTTTTATACAAAAAAAAATTCAATTTTCTTATCATATAAATATTAGGATTATGAAAGGAAAAAGATAAAACAAAATCTTATCAAAATTGAAGATACTGGCATTTACCTGATCAGTACACCAATACCAGATAGAAGCAGGTGTTTGCCCCAGCAAGAATCCCAACCAAGGCATATCGGGATCATCCCATGACCTTAAAAGCATAAAAGCATCTTCTTTAGGCACACCGCAATCAGTGCCGTTGATCCTAATGGAAGGAATAGCTTGCATATATTTCTCATACAAGCCAGTTATACCTCCAACCTTCATAAATGCTGAAATGTGAATTAAGCAAATTAGAAGACATATATGAAAATTAATATGGATATTTGAAAGTATAAATGTACTTAAGCACAATGAACTCATAGTAAAGAGAAATCAGATGTTCACACACATTAGGAATCAATTCCTAATTGAGGGTAGCATTAGTTAAAAACTACTTATAGCTAATTTTCTACCTTACTATGCAATTTGTCCTTCTAAATGCAGTTAACCATTTAAGATTAGAGAAATCATAAGATTAGTAATTTACTGTAATTAATTTAAATTTCAGTAGTCAAAATCTATAATAATTCATATTCTACAGGCATTCATAAAGCAACATATTGATGCCTAGAGTTTAAAGTGATGGTTAGTGAATCTTGTATGCAAACCAGTAAATTGCATAATAACAAAGGATAACAAAAATTGCATAATAATAAAGGATAACAACAGAAGTTGAAATTTAGCTTTAAAAAATTAAAATCATTCTAAAAAGTTAAATGCACAAACAAAAACTAAAATTGTATAAACCAGTTTTTTTCCCCCTTCTACCTGTAACAAAATCCCACCATGCACAGAAATGCTTCGTAATATTTAATCTTTAATAACAAATAAGACTTTTCACCAAATCCCACTTCCAGGCGGCCAAGATTTAAATGACCATAAATTTTATGACAGGATTTGGCAATAATACACTAATCTTTTGTTCTATTGATGACAGAACAAAATAAAAACTGACAGAAAGGCATTAAAACTTATCTTTATTATAAAAATATACCTAAATTTTTGAGAGTGATAATTTATGGCAGTTTTGAGATAAAATTAAATATATACTACCTAAATTATGTAATTGAATGGACTTAAATCCTGTATCACTCTGCTAACTGGTTATCGATTGACTGTTTATTAAAATCACATTCAGAAGAATGTGAGAGCTATTGGTGACAGACCTCATAATCCTGAACTTTGTTTAAATGACAAGGACAATGCCCAAATTGGCATCTCCCTCTCCAAACTTTCACACACCACACCAACCAAAGGACTTAGGATGGCCCCTGGGATATCCCAGCCATTACACATTTTCACTAAATTTTTATAAATACTTTTTTTTCACTCAATGTTTACTTCATATTGAGAAGCTTCACTAAGTCCTCCTCTACTTTAAGTGTATGTTTACTTCTCAAAGCAATTCATAATGCATAGATCAACATCCCACTTTCTCCATCAATAACTCTTCAATTTCTCCCCATAAAGTTGCTTAGCTTCAATGACAATGTGTAAATAAAATTATTAACTTTGCAAGCTGCCACTTATCCATTTCTAGCACTTAACCAGAATGAACTTTCTTAATAATATTACAACACTGTTGAAATCTACCTACTTATAACTTCTGCTTATTTATATATATTGACACAGTATTACTTTCCTACACTGTTTAGAATTCAAGAGAACAGTAGCTCAGGCAACATTTTTTTTTTGGTAGAAGAGTACAATATTGTACTGCTCGTGCCCATGAATTCCAACAGCCGATAAAGAAATTGTCTGCTTTCCATTTTCCTTTTCTACACAGTATTTCATTAGGAATTATTGATATCAATAACATCATTGTTTAAAATAAACATCTGAACATGTATTGAGCAGTGAATGATTTCTCATAACATTTTTTTCAAAAAAACAGTTTGTTAAGACTCAACTGAGAAATTATATGTTGCAAGTCAATCACATCTAACATTTGTTCCAATAACTTCAAGTGATCTAATGTACATCCTTTAAACCTAGACCCACTCGTTTGGTAGACAAAGCCAATAAAAAATATCCTTGTAATGTCTCCTCCAATACAGGAAATGGAATGTGCGATTCATTACCTTTACATGACCTTGGCTACTAGAAATAAGGGTATTTGTTATTCTCAAAATATTTTTGCATGCATTTTTTCAGAGGAATGTTAGCCTGAGAGACTAATAAATAGCAGTTCCACTCTCATTTCAGATTTCAACTCTGTTTTTTTTCTCCCTCCATGCACATGAAGATCAGTATGCTGAACAAAAATGTGTAGTAACAGAAATCTGTAATAATGAAATTAAAGCATAATTCGGAATACTTATTTTGACAGCAACTATGAAAAATAATCATTTAGCCTCAAGCGAATTATTTTATACAACTAGTAAAAAGCCAGAATGAGTGAAGTGAGATTTCACATTTTACTCAATTTTTTACGTGTTGACCGAAAATAAACTAAAGAAGAAAGAAAAGAAAACAATAAATTTGCACCAAATCAGAGAGTTTTGATATGAATTAAGAAATGTACAGATTCCTATAAACCAGGATCATACATTATTATTAATGAACAATTATTAGCATTTTGAAAAAGGTGACCTTGTACATAGCAATTAATCCTGCTAAATACAAACTGTCATGATAACTGTAACTGTGTACTTGATGTTAACTCTAGATGGTGATTGTTATATTTTGCTTGTGTTGTTGCTGTGTCGAGATGACGTTGATTGACTTCTGGTTAACAATAAATCTATATTCTAAGTGAACTGTTTGGATATCATGATTCTACATGTTCTGAAAAACATTATAAAAGTCCAAAACACAAACATATATGGTTAACGCAATAACTTATTTGGGTTCTCATACACAGACCAAAGGTATTCCTCTTGCCTCTTACTTTGAAGAATTAACAAGGATCATTCAAAGGACTAATAAAAATATTACAAAGGTTAATGGATTTACTTCAATAATTTTAGCTGAAAAACTTTAGATGAAGCCAATGAACTTAACAATCATAGGAGCTCTTAGGAAAAACAAAAGAGAAATTCCTCCTGAACTCCTACAGTTGCATTCTCGAAGTGTTCGAACTTCAAAATGTATTGCTTTTACCAAGCCAAAACTCTTCAATCATATAAAACAAAACCAAATAAGTTTGTTATTCTTCTGTCTACATTCCATGAAAAGCCAAATATTAATCAAAAAAGCTAAAACACAGAAAGGATTAAAAAGATACGACAAATTAGATCAGATACGTAAAAAATTGTCATGTAATAGAAAAAAACGTCAGTGGCCTCTTTGTGTATTTTAAGGGATGATTAATATTAGTTTATTGAACGCACATACTCAACATGTACATAATATTTCTCAAAAATCCGAAAAAGATGCATCATGAAAAACTTTTGCTATAAAATTAAGTAAAGATCTTGCTCCCTAGATGAAGAAACGTTTGAACATACAAAATTTGATCATATCAACAAGGACAATTATATGTGAAGTTTTAAGTTTGGAGAAGGACATTCAACCTGCTGAACAATCTCAATGTAAATAAAAGAAAAAATTGTGCTTTTTGCCTATATAAATTACACAGAATGATGCGCAAATTTTGCCTAACATGTTATAGAGCTATGTGCTGTGAACTTCACACAGACATGCATAACAATTGCTTGGAAAATAAATTATTGATTTTCTCTTATTTCTACAACCAGAATTATGAAATCAGCAGCAGATAATATTTTCTTAACTTTTAATTTACATTTTAAGCAGGGGAAGTTCATTTAGTTTAGGAGACTAATGGGTATAGTTTCCATAAATTTTTGAAGAGTAGTATTCTAGGGTTAAAGGTTTAAATAAATATAAAATTTATATTACAACCAATTCAGAAA
Source organism: Nephila pilipes (assembly GCA_019974015.1). NCBI lineage: Eukaryota > Metazoa > Arthropoda > Arachnida > Araneae > Nephilidae > Nephila > Nephila pilipes. The sequence continues at coordinate 98,165 of BMAW01123881.1, forward strand.
GCTCATTACTTCCAGTCTTTACATCTATTTATGAGAAATTCCTTTTTAATTAAATTTGTATTTCATTCATAATAACCAGGTTAATAAAGGATAAAGGGGAAAAAAATCACTTTCAACTGGAAGCTAAAAGTAAATTTAATACCTTTTCATATATAACTTATTTTTTACCTATTTTTAAAGTCAACAGATCTTTTAAGTCTTAAGACATCTTTTCATATACAACTTGCCTTTATGAAGAATAATTATACTATGATAAGATTAAAAACAAAAACATACCTTTAACAGCAACTATTGTAGCTCCAATTATCATAACAAAAAACTGAAGAGTATCAGTGTAGATAACTGCTGCTAATCCACCTAAGTAAAAAGAAGGTTATAACTTATTTCCTTGTAGGTATATCAAATTAATCAATGCATTAATTCTCAAGCATATTTCAATTTACAGAATTTTTAAGGTTTTCAAATCTCAGTCTTTAATAAGCATATTTCGAATTTTTTATTTTCTAATCTGTTTATATTCTATTTATACAGACTTTATTATTTAATTATGACATTTACTGTACAAAACAGTGAGTAAGTTTTAACAAGTTGAATCAGTTTTAAGTAAAACGGTGAGTAATAATTTTGACAACAAAAAATATTTTTCTAGGCACACAGCTCATGTCTTATGTTTTTATGGATCTGTTCTCCCTCTTTCTATAAATAAGTTTTTATTTAAAGCTTTATTTCTACAATACCAATTATAAAAAACATTGTGTGTATGTACATATATACACACACACACACAAACAACATGCACTGCCCAAATTTTTTTAACTTGTATAAAAAGAACTTTAAAACATTACATTATTTAAATTTTTATAAGTACAAAACTTTCATCTGCATACTAAAAGATTAATTAATTTGTAATAAAATTATAAAATGAGCATTTCATCTCAGCCATTAATTTAAAATTGTCTTGCTAAACAATCAGCAATTTATGGTACGTATGATTACATGAGTAGAACAAAGATAGGCAGAGAAGAAAATTTCTTTATTATGTGCATAATTTTTTAAGTATATTGTTTTACAAGCTAATGGAAACATTACTTTTATATTGCTTTTCAAGTGAAGAAAATTTCTTATATACAGATCAGCTTAGATTCAGAAAAATTTAGTTACTACAATTTCTTGCAAACAATTTATGTAACAAAATTAAATATTTTTAATAATTATAGCGTTGAATAGATAAGTCAATGCAAATTAATATATTTTAAGATTTTAAAACTACTTCTACTTCTAAAAATATAATAACTTCTTTACCAGAAACAGATGAAAACAAATTAAATGCAAAAATATTAAAATTATTCCAGTTCATTTCATTAAAAATTTAAAAAGTAAAAATAAATTAAGAGAATGCTTTGAATAGAAATATCTTTACTTCCTTTGAGAATTAAAATTTCTTTTGTGTTTTAATGATAACTAGCAAAATCAAACACTTAATGAAGCTTAAATTCAAAACAACATACACGAGTTTTTATTTCATAGCAAATCTGTTCATAATTAAATATATTACAATAAAATTTATTCATAAGGAAGTTTGATTTCTCATAGCTTCAATCTTTTTGAAATTTACAAAATTAGAATGTTTACATAATGGTAAAAATAATCAAAATGTTATCAAAATCAGTAAAATCAAGTCAAAATCAGTAAAATTTCCTGAAATTTTAAAAACCTAACAAATTAAACTATCTGTGCACTTAAACTACTTCATCAATTTCAAAACAGTATACATCATAGTTATTAGCTAACATACCAGTAATTGTACAAACACCCGTTAATAGCAATAGTCCAACTATGGCCCAATATAAATTCCAATGTAATGCTTGATTGATAAATACAGCTCCAGAAAACAAATTTACCTGAAACACATTATAATAGATGCTTAAATAATTACAAGTCTAGAGTTTAATAATAAAATTTGAAATTTACAGATTTAAATAAAAATCATGTATATATAAATAAAAAATTTTAAAAACATTTTGGGCCTTAAATACTTCTATACAGATTTACAAAGACCGATTCTATGATATATCAATATATTAGAATTTTAAACATTAGTTTTACAAATGAATAATTCAGAAAGGAAATATTTGGTTAAAATAAAAAAAAAATTCATCAAGAAGGTAAAAGATTTTTAAGTTATGTCTGTTGTATCAAAAAAAGTGTATTGTGCACTAGTAATATAATGTTTGAGGATATTATATATGTTATGTAATTCTTTCCATTTATGATCAATAAAAATGTCGATATTCAAAATACTATGGTCTGTTAATATTCATTAATTTTAAAATATGTGCATTATGCCTATTAATAATGGTGGAAAACATTTACCACTAAGATCAATCCAATAAAAATAATTTCCTTGTATATGCTCTTGAAAAAGCAATTAAAAGCGGGGGAATATGAGACTTCCATGGTCTTATGAATATGAAAGCCATAGATAGCAATATTTGACAGGAAATATTTAACTAGCATCAAAAATTTTCTTCAAAGCGATACTTAATTCAAGTGACATGCCAGAAGAAAAAAGTTAAAAATATCATAGTTATAAAATGTATAAATGAAATTATTAGAAGCAAATATTTTTCCATTTTCTCTGAGTACTATAATGTAAATTGTTGATTAATTCTAAATTCACAAGATTAATAGTAAAAGAAAAAAGAGAGTGAAAAAAAATAAGCACAACCTAATTATACACCAGTCTTCCCTAAGGCAAACTTAAGCATAAAAATTTGTTGTTAAAATATTTAAATATGTTTTAAGTTTAAAATTTACTACATTAAAATATAAAAAAATGCATGATACAAATCTTAAATAATTTTATGAATATATATATATTATATATTATAAATACATTCCTGGATATTTTTAGCTAGTCTAATAAATTTAAATAGTATAAAAGAAAATTTAGTTAAACTGCATTTAAAAATTTATTTATTGAGTACAAGAACAAATAAAATAATTGAAGGAGCAAATTAAAGTAGCAAAATTGAAACATGCGTAAGAACTTAAAGCTAACACAATTAATTTTTTTACTAACAAAAATTATCAGAATATTTCATTTAAAAATGTGTAATAAAAAATGAACAATTTTCATCAAATTCATTCGGGGGGTTTTTTATGAAAAACTGAACACAAATAAAGATAAAGATTTTTTTTTTCTATGTATAACTTTAACAGGCAAATTTTAAAAACACATTTTGTTGATATTTTTAAAATTCATTGTCTTGCATTGAAAATATAATGAATAGTTTATAAATTACAGATCTACTAAAAAATTAAAGTTTAATCTTTATGGGTTAATATCCTTAATATGTTTTCATTTTTAACTTGGATAAGATTAGCATTGCAATATAGCTGCATGATTATTGTAAGCTAAAAAAAGTTTTCAATTGCATTTTATACCAAAATACCTATGAATACTCTTTTTAGAAAGAATCTTTCCCCAATCTCGTTTTGAAGTCAAACTGTAAATATATAAAGTTCAAAATTTGTTTATATTGCTTCTGCAAATGTATTAAAATATAATAGCAATTATAAAAAATAAGCAATGCAAACTTTTAACAAATTACCAAAGTGAAAAAAAATGTTTAAGAAAACTGAAATGGCAAAGAGATTGTGTACATTTTCATTAAAATGATGTAGAATGACCACATTTAAAAATTTTGGAAAGTACACAAGAAACATTAAATTATTTGCAAGAAAAATAGAGCCATTAAAATATTTTCTCATTGGTAATGTGTTAAAAATTCTTTAAAAAGAATTCTGTCCTTAAAAAATACAGCTTAATAAAAATATTTTTTACATAACATAATTACAGCAAATTGCTGAAATATCTTCAACATTCTAATATTATTTGTTAATGCAAATATTAGAAAAACTAACTTATCATTAAGCTTCAAAAACAAGCAAAAAATAAGTTTCAAATAAAAATAATGCTAGAAAATTTCTAATTTATATTAACCAATATAGTCCAAATAGACAAAAACATGGCCCAAATCACAAAACCTACAAAAAAGAAACATATAAACATCCACACACATTATAGCAGTGGCATAACAAGACTAGAATAATTTAAGTTTCTATAAATCAAGAATACAATTAGAAAATGTAGTAAAACAATTGTGATTTTTGAACATTTAAAATAAAACTTAACTAGCCAAAATACTAGCAGGGTAAGAGATGTTAACAAATATGATACTTTCCATAAGAAACATATTTAAAATATTTGTACGTGGAATTGATGAAGTTAACCAAGAATATCAAAATATATAATGAAAAAATGGAGCTTGTGCTATTTATATTATTAAATATTGATTCAATTAAATATGTTTCAAAATTTAAAAAAAATGTTACGACAGAAATATAATAGAAATTATGTTCAGTAATTTGAATTTAAAATCACATGGATATGTAAAAGATACTTTAACACAAGTAAAAAGTTAAATTTTACATATTTTTCCCATTTTTTTAAGGAAGAATTAAAACTTGAGAAATGTTTAAAGTAATTCTTGCAATACTTAAAATATTGGAAGGAAGTCAAGGTAGGCAGAACACTACCAAATATACATAAAAAAAGGAAATTAGTAAAATTCACAATACCCATCGTATTTAGTTCAAACAAGAGAAACAAACTAAATAAACACATGCATTTTTATATCATGCTGCACAAAAAATCTTTAAAATAAAATATTTGTTTCATTAAACTGTCACTGCTATATTTCATGTCATGGATATCACAATATTTTTTCATCTTGCATAACAAAAGAGGCTGTAGCAAAAAAAATTAAGAATGGGAAAACTATTTATATGCAGAGTAAAAGTGATATTTTAAGTTCAGTATCAGTATTAATATTAATACAAATTAAAGTTGTAGAAATTCTTTAAACATAAAGCAAACTTTTCGAATGTAAAATAGTTTCAATCGTACAAACGAAAGGTTGAATTAAAGGTTAAGAAGTTTTTATTTGACATTATCTTGGCTTAACAGTTCAATTTTCTATAAATTCTGCTTTTATTCATTGAAACTAATACTCATTGTGTTCCATGTTTAAAATTAAAATTGATATCTTCCATGCATATTCATTTTTCAATAACTAATTCTTAACAAAATTAATATTTATTAATTTAATCCTGAGATAATTTTCTAGAAATTGATAAATTGATTCAGAAATATAATTACAATACAAATCCAGAATTTTAAGACTTATAAAAGAATTAAAATGGAGGCAACTAAAATATGACCTCTTCTGATGAAGAAATTATGTAAATCAGATTATTTAACTAAACAAGTTTAATTAGTGCATTATTTAAGTCATTAAATATGTTACCTGCATTATATCATTCTAGGATATTCAATATTTGATTATTAGATCTACAATTAAAATGACAGCTTTATTTAAACATCAATGTTTCTTCAAGGCATAGATGACTTCTATAAAAACATGATCTCGAATGTTCAAGGATACCAATTTACTTTTTGAGATACCCAAATATAAAAATAAAATAAAAATTGTGGACTAACACACATTTCTAAGTAAGAATGAATTGGTAGTTATATTTTTGTTAAGATTTTGTTACTCCTTTTGTGCTCCCTGGTACCATTTTGCAGGGGAAGAATCACACCCCACAATAATACGAATAATGAATTAGAGCTGAAAAACAAAATTAAAATTAAACTCTATTAAGTACTCAACAGTCAGTATATAAAGAAATTAACCTGTTCTTGAATAATTTAAATTAAATTTGTTTCTATTTTTTGAGGAATGAGGATTTTAAAATGAATGTTTTACGAAACGAAGTAGGAATCTAAGATTATTTAGTGTTTAATGAAATATACATTAAGTAAAAAATATTTCTTTGAAAAAATATTTAATAAAAATGAAAAATAATAACCCAAGCAAAAGTTTGTAGGGAACAAAACTTAATTTTAAAAATAAAATCATTAAAAGAATTTACATGTAAACCAATTTCAATTAAAGGAAAAATATCAACAAAATAATTGCAAATTATAGATTAATCAAGTATTTCATAATATCAGAAAAATTGCATTCAATAGTTTATGTATCTTGTTTGCCACTCCAAATACATACAAGTACTTCATTAAAAATTTTTAATGATTGATGATTTATCATGCACTATTAATTGTAACCAGAGCTTCCTCTAACAATAAGTTAAAAGATAAACACAATTACTTATTTTGAAACTAAAGCATATATTCTGTTCCATAATTGCTACTTTGTAAAGTGTAGTTGGATGATATTAAAGAAATTAGTTTGCTTTTCCACAGAAATATCATAGCAGTATCATTTGAAACGTTTTATTAGAATGGTAGAAAAAATTTGTATATCCTGGTTTAAATGTTATATAGGCACAGATTTTTAAAGTTTTTTTATGACACACTTTTTAAAATATTTCTGCAGCATCTTAGAGTTAATTTTTACCTATTTCAGCATTCTTTTACACATCTTCAATAATTTCTGTTATAAGTAATAAAAAAAACTATTTCAGATGGCACTAATATGTACAGTATCATGTATTGTTTTGTTTTTAAAAGGAAAATATGTTTGAGAAGTATGAAAATAACATGAAAACACTTACAGAAATTTTAGTGAAGACATACAAAACCAATGATAAAACAGCAAGATAAGTCCTGATACGTAATCCTCCAAATCGCTTAGACATATATTCAGGTAATGTGCATACCTACGATTGAAAAATGTGTACAACTTATACATGAAATTTTAATTTACTAACTTCAAAAACGTGAATAACTTCTAATTTTTAAAGCTGGTTCAAATGTTAGATTGTCTAAACTATTAAAAAATGTTCTCACCCTGCTGGCAATAAAAACTGGTAGGAAGACCCAACCTGTCAACTGTATAATGGCCAATGCCTACAATAAATAATATCAATAAGAATATTGTATAAAAATAAAGTCAATGATATGTAAAAGAAAAAAAAACATGTACAAATAAAATATCACATTTAGAAAAAAATATCAACACCTTGTATTCCTTTAAAAGCAATTACTTCTCTATAAAAAGACATCTTTCTGTTAATTTCATAAATGCTTCATTAATATAAGTTACAGATTTAAACGTTTTAATGCTTATGTTATAGAATACAAAATATGATACTAAATCATATTTCCCTCACAATTAATAATTTGAAAAAGTGAATTTGATATCATACAATAACAGAATTTATTTTTTTTTAAAAAAAAAAAAGAATTATTTAATAAGCCATATGCGAATTAAAAAATATATATATCAAGTTTTTTTCATTTAAGGTAGATTCATACAGACAAATACTTCCAATATTAATAAATATTACATGCATTTGGTGACATATATATATATTGAAAAAAAATACAATAATCTAGAAAATTGTTTTAGTGTTATATTAATGAAGGTTAATTACATAATTAAATGTTCGAAAATGTAATTAGTGTTTCAAAAACCATACAAGTTGCTTAAGTCAGTAACAGAGAATCTGAAGCTCACTCTATAATGGCCATCCTCAAAATTAGAGCTAGAGTAATTGGATGGTGAACTACCTTTACTCTAAATAGAAGTGCATTTTGACACAAAAATGCAGCTCATTTCAAGAATGAAACCTAATGATAAAATCTTTTAGTGCAAGATAGCCTCAACCTTAAGTAGGATCATTAAAGGGTTACATTTCGATAAGACAATAAAAAATATTGTTTGCGATAGTTTAGCTTAGTATAATTCTGCACTTGGTGCCTACCGAATGAATCTTGTTTCTCAAAACTGCCACCAGAACCTAAGAGTAAACTAGTGCAATTGCACTAGTAGCATGAACAATTTGTCTATAGCAGAGGCAACTAAGTCACATTTCAGAAAAAATGTTTAAAAGAACTGATTATTCAGATGGATGGCCACACCTTTAATTCAATCTTGAAAATCAATAAATCCAAGAGTCAATGGCCATATTTTTAAATCCAAGTGTATAATGGACATATTCAATCAAAAAATTGAAGAATGCCACATTTGGCAAGTTATCACAATAAATATTTTCATAGATAAGGGTGTAGCTTAAATTGCATTCCAATCTTTATTTTTTATAATTTATTCCAGTCTGAACCTTAACAGATTACCTAGATTGCCAGGCATGTGATTTAATATATTTTTTTTAAATTCTTTGAGTTATTTGAAAACGAAAATTAAATCTTTCTTAAAGATTTCCATTTAAAGAAATAATCATGTTATCTTGAGAACACAATATGAAGAAAAGAACAGGGTATTCAAAGCCAATGGGAAGAATTTGTTTTTGTGAAGAAAAAAGAAGAGCCCAATTAGTCTTATATCAAGGTACATTGTCACAATACAAGGCCAGTAATCTTAAGCAACATTATGAATCAAATCACAGTTATTTCAACCAATAATTTCCTGCTAGTTACAAGTTAAGAAATCAATTTTTTGTCTCATTAGAAAAATTAACCAAACCAAAATTATGTCAACTTATATAAAAGAGGCAGATATAACAAATGCCTAATTTATGATGTCTTTGAATATTGCTTGGGCAAAAACACCCTTACGATAAAGAAAAGTTCATAAAGAAATATTAAGACAGTTCCAGTTACCAAGACGGATTCACAAAAAGTTATTAAATAATAAAATTGACTTTGTTATAGAAATTGTAAGCCACTTTATTAAATCTGAACTACTCAACAAACATATAATACAATTCAAAACAAAACACAGAAATAACTTCTATAAAAGCAATAATAAACAACAATTTACATTGTCGCCAAAAATTCAGCATTCATAAACAATTTTATTCAGTCTAAAACTTACCAAACAAAAAATTCTGTGTTATATCTTCCCAATCTTAAATTTCTTAAGAAAAATGTACTCAATAGGATTACCCCTTTCTCACAAAATTTTTTTAACAATTTCCAGCTAATTTAAAAACATTAGGCTCTAAATTATTTTTAAGAAAATACGAAAAACAGTATTTATAAGAAGTTAATAAAACATATATTTTTAACAGAATGCAAAAACTTTATAAATATATTTTATATAAAATGAATATTTAATAACTAAGACATAAAATATGAAATATGATAAATATTAATTAATAAATCTAAATTCGTGAAAATAAACGCCATTTAGTTTTTAAGTTAATATAAGCTAAAAAATTTATCTATTGATTTAAAGATGGGAAGACAAAAGAAAGACAAACCATACTGCAAATATAGTTGTACTGATAATTATTATGTAAATTTATGCATAGCTAATTTGAACATTCATTAATTTATGCATTTCTAATTTAAAATACATACATTAAGTTCAAAAGCCCCAACTCCTATTCCAGATGCAGCTCCAGAACCAGCAAGACCAATAAAGTGCTCACTTCCGATGTTACTTGCAAAGAGTGAAGCTCCCACCTACAGTAAAAAAAAAATTAGTATTTATCTCTAAGAAATCTGAGTATCATTGTTTGGTAAAAATCAAATAATTTTGTAAATTTAAATTACACATACAACTATGAGGGTTGTTCAATAAGTCCTTAAAAACTTCTAAAGATGGTGCTCATAGCTTCAAAAATTATTTCTTTTTAGTAAGCATCATGATTCGCTGGCAGGAAAGTTACAGTTACTCATATTCATGATCATAACACCTTTCACACCTCAAAAATTCTTTGTCATAACTTAAACAGCTGATGAGATCATCTTCAACTTCTTTGGAGCAAATTCACTGGAAGCAGCCCATTGTTTTGATTTTTGCTAAATTTCAGTGCATATTAATGAATCCATTAGTCATTGATGACATCTCGATGTGACAACAATCGCATTTTGATTTGGCACCAAATGACAACCAAATCAAAACTCACTTATGAATCGATGTCAAATTTGTTTCAACTCCATTTAACAGATGGAAGTATCCAATGATAACAATTTACCTTAATGATACCATCTGTCTTCAAATACAAGACTTTTTGAGCCACCCTTGCACAATGTGTTGCTGAATAAAGTTTGAACAAAAAATAAGATTTAGTTGATTTGGCATTTTATTAAAATTGAAATTTTCTACTTATCAATGAATTAACTTTTCTATAATATTTTAAAGATATTGTTTTCATCTTGTATACCATCTAAATGAATTCTACAATTTTATTTTCTTAATCTATCAAATGCCTTTTATACAACAACACTGATTTTTTTAAAAATTCATATAGGTCATGTTTTTTCAACATGTTCCTTACAACACTTATGTATACAGATTTACTATTTTTTTTTAAATAAATTTATTTCAAATAACTCTTAAATTTTTCTAGATTTTTACTTTTATATAAAACAATTGTGTATTAAACATTAAATTTCTACTTTAATTAACAAAATTAAATTTGACTCAATTGTTTGAAATTAAATTCTGCAGCAACTAAAACTTAATTTTTAATCAAATTCCATGTCCAATATTGTTCTAATATGTATAGATCTTACAACCTGAAGGAATTATATGGCTTACAGATCAGGCAAAACATTAAGGCTTTTGATTTATACATTTTAAATTAATAGTATAATATGGAGAATATTTGTCTATATCCTGCAACCATACTATTATAGATGTGCTACTTTTTTTTATTGTAGATTACAACTCAAAAAATGCACTACAGACATCATTATTAGTAATTTTCAATTTACTTAAAAAAAAAATTTAAGATTTAAGCAGTCATTTGGGAGATGAGGGGGATATAATAACTATACATATAATAGATTCAATCTAATTGTTTTCTTAAGTTTTTTTTTAATCTTGACACTATATAAATTCGGAACTTACTTTTTCTTCCATGGCAGGCATATTGTAATACCTCATTTTAAGAAATTAAAATAGAGTCTGAACAAAACAAAAAAAAAAAAAAAAGTACAAGAAAAAAAAATAGATATTGAAACACAAAAATCCTATGCTAATAAAATGTTGTTCGCTGCAACAAAACTCACAATCATGAGAATAATTGCAATAAAGCACTTGCTTGACCCTAACAGAATTTTTTTGGTAACTTTTGTCGACATTGTTGTGCATTACACATATTCCAAAATACTAAATAGATAACATACAAAATTGTGTAGTCAAAATTTCAAAGTATACAATTAACAATTTTATTGAACTTCAATTGCTGCTATACCCATCTTTAATTTTACTAAGGCTGCTATAACACATAAATGGCAACAAAAAAAATTTGAACATGCTATCAAAAATACTTACCGGGAGCCAGAACATAAATCTTCCTGCTAAGAAGTACCCACTTATTGTTGATCGATTAGAATTGCACATAGACTGAAAAAAATATGGAATTTTTTTTAATAATTCAAAACTGAAAAAAATGTTTGATAAAAAAATACACCTTTTATACATTTATTGCAAATACAAGCATTAATTTCCAAAAAGTACAATATATTGTACATAACATCCCATTAAATAAGTTTCGTTTTTCTGATTTTTTCACGTGTAGCAAGTTTTTTTCAATTAAAGCCCTATTGCATGGAACTTTTGTTTTGGCACATATCCTTGACATTAAATGCCCTCAACTTTATTTAGCTTCTCTTTTGGTGATATATATGCAATTCTTTGCTAATCTTGGGAATAATGCTAGCGTGCGAGTGAGTGAAATTATTTTTTAATGGTGTAAGAACCAGATATGGCCATGCAAGCCAAAAAAGGTGTAACTATGATCTAGACATTTGAAAATATAAAAATTGGGTGACAAGAAGGAGGGTCAAAATAGAGAAGGATCCTTAAAGTATCCCAGATGCATGTTACCTGTGTTTAACTAAAGACAGTAAACTCCATAGGAAAGACAAATATCTCATGGTTTCAGAATAGAATGATATATATCCATGACAGAATATGAAATGTTATCAAAATATCTATACAAAAAAATCACTTAAAAATTATTATTGTAAATTATTTTGTGTGCAAGAATAATTTTTTTTCCACTTTCAATTTGACAGAAGTAACTCTTTAAACATTTCAAATTGGAATATTTCAAATTCTGTACAGAGAAGCTTTCAAATAGCAATAATATTTATGTTTCATTAATTTTAAAATGGACAAAAGAAAAATTCAGAATTGAAAACTTTGCATGAATCATTTAAAATTTTCAATTCATATTTATTTAGAGAAAAAATAAAAAGTTTAAATTATTATCTTTGCTGCAATTCCAATTTTAACTATATCCAATAGCCAAATTTAGAAAAATAGTTTAATTCTTATTCACTACACCATTAGCATGTATATCTTATCATTGTCAGTTCATAAACAAAAATTTCCTCTGCAATTTCTTGCTTACTGAAAAATGGTGAAATGGAAAAATCTAAGAACAATTGATTGTCAAGAAAAATTTGCATTTTAATTTTAGACAGCCAAACATTGCTATTAGCAAAAACTGGAAAGATATCAGAGATCCACAGTTATGAGATACTTAAAAACTAATCATGCACTCACAATTATAAATTTCAAAAAGAAATTTGTTTCCACAACTTTCATAAAAATGTAAATTTTTTGTTAAGTTCAGTTCCTTAAAAACAATACATACTATGAAATTAAGGACACTAACTTTGTCCAAAATTAATAGGAATTTATTACATTCTCCTCAAGGTGACAATATTCTATCATGTAATGAAACCATAAAAGATACATATTGTGGGATGAAAGAAGTATTCAGGAATGAAAAAATCATTCATTTCTAGAACAAAATTTAAATAAGAAAATAATTTCAAGATCATTTTTTTTTTAAATAAAGCGCTACTTTTATGCGTACTCAGTAGAAATAAATACCGAAACTAGAAATGGTTGCCATCTTCACAAAAGTAATGTTTTTATTTAAAAATTGAGAAACAATTTCTTCAACTTTTCTGTAACCTACAAAAAATGCATTCATAAAAAAAAATCAATAATTTATATTAATCATTAACTTGAATCTATAACTCAATCTATATGAAACTAATATGATTCACCTTACTCCTTTTTTTAACACGTAAAAATGGAGTACTTCGTAATAACTCGAAATGACACTGACATACTGGGCGGGGGGGGGGGGTTTATATTAATTATTTAAAAGTCAGTAAAATAGTTTTAGACGCTTGAATAAAAAAAATTTGGTAGAAGGGAAAGAAATAATTTCATTGAAAAACAAAATAATTAATCTAAGTTATATAGGAACATTAACCTGTCTGTGGCGTCTTCTGGATGCTTGGGTCCTGCTTGTATTGATATCTACAACTGTATTCGTCATTTGTTCATTGTCACTGTGTTTTATTCTATCAGCATAATTTTATGATACAAGCTGTACCCCTTTCAGTTATCCATCAGCTATTAATTTTGTAAATATTTGCATTAATTTAATTTCTGGTTTATTTGAAAGAGAGATTTTCTCATGGAATAATACTAAGTTAAATGACAAATTAAATTGTCCTATATTATTTGTAACCCACTGATCTGAGTCAGTTGAAGTTTGGTATTTGCTTACACATCTAATTACCCCCTTATATTCAAGACAGATCCACGATGTTATGCAACTTTCAAAGAACCCTCGGATAAAATCGTGATAAATAGATAAATGTTCAGAGTACATAACTATATATATTTTTTTAAGAAATTTGAAATATTTTAATATTGTTAAAATCAAAGAGCCATTTTTAAATATGATAATATAGTCTTTGTTACTCAATATCCTTCATAATCCAATCAATAAATCCGTGATGCTCAAAATTAAAATGAATCTTAATTATAGGAGACATAGTATACAGTTTGTGAATTGTTGCGCCGCATCTATCGTCCCTTGCTGTGGAATGGAAGCTGCACCCTTTCTGGGAGGGAAAACGTCGCTTGCGGATTTTGTATCTCAGGGCCAGGGTTACAAGCTATTAGGTAAGGTACACCTAGACGACTTGGAATCACATAGCGATGTAAGGTTGGAAATGCTTCCCAGATGCGGTAGATGAAGTTGCACGAGCACGGGATTCCCGAATGTTTGTGAAGAGACTCTTCTTGTCACAAACTTCTCACCGAATTTTTTTCTCTCCATACTTTACCTACAGTGAAACAGTCCCGAAGGATAAAATATTAATATTTGGGATGTTTCCTAAAATGTCTAAGTTTTTGCTGAAATTAAAAAATTAATTACGAGAATCGTATACAGCAGCATGGCGATCTAGCTACTTTCACTATGGACTTTCAGCAGCTAATCAAAGTCTTTATTAAACGAAATCTTCAAATGTTGAATTATTTAAACCCTGTAATTGTAAATAAATAGGCTATGATTTATGGTTTGAATAATGCTAAAAGTATGTATATTGCCTTTGACCCTAATCGTTTGTTTTAAATAAAAATATATGTTTCTATACTAATGTGTTTTTATTCAACTTTAAATCTAATTTATATGTAGTATAATTTAGAGTTATAACATAACATTTCAAAATTTAGTCTTTTTAAAACTTAAGTAAAACACATTAATAATTTTTGATTAAAAAAAAGCATTTTTAATAGTAGAAAATGAATTTTTAAAATAACATTTTTTTTAATGATTAAGTATAACTTTTTCAATGCTGGAAAATATAAAAAAATTTTAATGATAGAAAAAATAAATTATTTTTCTTAAAGTTAAAAAAAAATAAAAACATACCTTTCAAAATAAAATGTCAAACAGTTTTAATGTTAAAAAAAAATAAATTTTCAAAAACAGAATATTTTTTCTTAATGTTAGAAAAATAAAATAATGATTATAACTTTTAAAATAAAATGATAAGCATTTTTTATGTTAGAAAATAAAATTTTTAAAACATTTTTTTTAATGCTAGAAAAAAACTAAGTACAGCTTTTTTTTTTAAGTCAGAAAATAAATTAATAATTAGAATGTAAGAAATTAAATTTAACGTCTTTTTTATAATTAAATATAAATTTTTATATAATAATATTTTTAAGTGGAAAATACATTTTTAATACTATATAAAATTTTAAACATAACATGTTTCATATTAGGAAAATAAAAATATTTTAAATATAATTTTTTAAAAAAGCGATAAATATCAGAAAAGCTTTTAAGAATATATTTCAGACAAATTCAAGAATAAATTATTTTTACTTCTTAACAACTTAAAAGAAAACCCATCCATAACTTTATAACCACACAATAGTGTACTTCGAATAGAGCAGAAATCATCGTTACATACAAGCCAGAAGTACGTTACTTAATCGTTTAATAGTACTGTTAGAGTAATTTTTTTTAAAGAATATGTTGATTTTATCAAAAGATATTGAAGAAACATGAATTGTTATCTTTTAAAATTACGTGTTTTGATTAAATAACGATTTGTCTCTAATTAAATACTAATAATTAAATGATACAAAACTTAAAATGTAATTAGTATTAATCAATGGAAAATTAATCATATTTTGTTACACATAGTTAAATATTACATTATAAGTTATTTATTTGAATTCCAATGCATACTTCAAAATTTATTGCTTTCATACGTAAGAGTATTAAATGCATAAGAATAGAAATCTTATGTTTTTCCCCTATCAATATCGTTCTCTTTAAGAGTCTTAAACAGCATTCCTAGAAAAGTTATCGAAGTTCCACACGTATCTCCTCCACCGCTTACCCATAATAAGAAATTTTAACTCAACATGTCTTCAGAATCCAGAGATAAGATAGCATGTGTCGTCATGGTAATAAGTAATAATTCGAAATAAAAACCAACGTTTTTATATAGTGGCAAATTTTATTAGAGAAAATTATTGAAATATTAATTAAAACTGTTAGTTATTTTTAACTTTAAAATTCACTTAAAAAGAGACATTTGTGAGAGTATTAAAAAATTCATAATACTCATAAAATCAAAACATGCATTTGAAAGTTTGTAAGTCATTCTATTAAAAAAAAATGGGAACCAGAATTCAGAAGAAATTATTGTGTTAAGACATGGCGCCAAATATTGGAAACTTTCTTTCTTGCGAATGATTACTGACTTAAAAGTCAGCAACCCTTACTATCTCGGAGATAGTGAAGGGGAGATAGTATCTCCCCTTTGTGAGTACAAAAGGTTTACGATACCGCATGCTGCGTGGGGAGTGCCCGGTGCTCCCAGAGAGGGAAAGAAATTTTTTCCTCAATCCTAAAAGAGCCGAGAGGAAAGAATATTTTGACTTAATAAAATTATTGAAATATTAGTTAAAACTTGTCGCAAACGTCTAAATATTGCATTGTTAGGCGAGTACGAACGATTCCCAAAATTTCAAAGCTCTAGCTTGATGGGAAATTGGTTAAATTAACGATCGAAAATTTGATGACACACACACACCAAGTGAAATTCAGAAAAACGTTGTAAAAATTCAACACTTCTCATATTACTGAATTATTCTTTAAATAAAACTAAAAATAATTAAGTAAATAAAAATAATAAGCATATAGAAAAAAAAGCATCTATATAAAGCCTATGTGATATATTTAAGCAGTAAAATATTAAGAAAATGTAAGACAAAGTGAAAAAATCTTATAGAAAATAGTATAATCATTACAATGTTTTGTAAAATGTTGAAAGATAAAATAATTATGTTTAGGCAAGTTTAGTTTTAGTTTGTATTAATGTCGCACTAAAAACAACACAAGGGCTATTGGCGTAATTTTGGACCACGGTCAAGTGATAAGGACGACATCTGAGCTGGCCCACCCTCTGCTAATTTCCACACCACGCACACGGGAGGACTTTGGACCCCGACAGATTTAACATGCATCAGCCTCAGCTAAACGGTGAGCCTTTGGTAGCCAAGGATCGAACCCACGACTAAACGAAAACAGCCGGTCACGAATCCGAAACCATGACTACTAGGCTACCACGGCCAGTTATGTTCAGGCATAGTTAACACCAATTTTCGAAAATTTTGAGTTAAAGGCAGTTGCAAAAATTAGCATTCCGTTATCGTACATTTTATGTGAAAAAAGCTAATACATACCATTTTTGTTCAAAGTTTCAATAAATTTTTCTATATATCATTAAAAATATAGATAGAAATTTTGGAAAAATGTTGAAAATAAGCTTGTTGATTTCAAAGAATGTAGTCAAATTCAATGAGTAAGAATATGATTTAAAATTATTTTCCCATTCATGTAAAATTTGTTTAGAAATTATAACTTGATGTTCAAAATTAGCAGTTTTTCTATAAATTAATTGTTTATCAATGTAATTGTTTTATAACTTAAGATTTTCTAAATTAAGCAAAACAAACTAATTTATTTAGGATATAATAATTCAATTAATGCGTTTAATTAAACTAAGTAATATCCGATCCCTCTACTTTGCGTGTAAGGACAAGAACCTAGTATTTTTTTTTTTTTTTTTTCCAATTTATTCAGATAGAATTAGCTACATTTATTAACCCTTTTTCTGAATTTCACTTGGTGTGTGTGTGTGAGTGTGTGTCATCAAATTTCCGATCTTTAATTTAACCAACTTCCCATCAAGCTAGAGCTTTGAAATTTTGGGAATCGTTCGTACTCGCCTAACAATGCAATATTTAGACATTTGCGTCAAGTTTTAAATCATATTTCAATAATTTTAATAATTTTAAGGAAAAAATTTCTTTCCCATCTGGGAACACCGGGCACTCCCCACACCGCATGAGATATCGTAAACCTTTTGTACTCACAAAGGGGAGATACTATCTCCCCTTTACTATCTCCGAGATAGTAAGGGTTGCTGACTTTTAGTCAGTAATCATTCGCGAGAAAGAAAGATTCCAATATTTGGCGCCATGTCTTATCACAATAATTTTTTCTGAATTCTGTTTCCTATTTTTTTGAATAGAATGACTTACAAACTTTCAAATGCATGTTTTGATTTTATGAGTGTTATGATTTTTTTAATACGCTCACAAATGTCTTTTTTGAAGTAAACTTTAAAGTTAAAAAAAACTAACAGTTTTAACTAATATTTCAATAATTTTCTCTAATAAACTTTGCCACCATAAAAAAAACGTTGCTTTAAAAAACGTTGGGTTTTATATCGAATTATTTTAAGTTATGTAAAAATCTTTAATTTATCTTGAATATAAACACAACTACCTTGTTCATATGCAGATAACATTCCAGAAAGATTAAAATAACTCGGACCAAACTTAAGGCAATATTCTCTGTAAAAATATGCATTGTACAAAGCGATAAGTTGAATAAGCAGGGGCTTCACAGAGTTTATTTCTTCAGGGTTCACAGAAAAATTATTGCTAGGAAAAAAAAAATCTAACTTGATGGTCAGCTGTATTAACATTATAAGAAATAAATTTATTATTCGACAAAAATACTAGAGTTTGGTGTTTTCATGTTAAATCCAGTTTTTGGATGGTTAGTTCGAGTGCCAAGAAAAATTACGTAAAGAAAGAATTCACTTCGTCATATACGTAATAGACAGCTTGAACTCGTAATTTTCATATAAGTTTTGCAGAAAGATGTTAAAATTTTTAATAAATACAAAAAAAATGATAACCTCCAATACTACAGTCTGACTTCGATTGTTAAATTTATTTTCGATTCAGAAAATTTATTAATTTACTCATCATTAACGCTCCTTTTAAATTTTATGGAATGAAGAATACAAGCGCGGAAACTATGTAAATGTTTTTTTCCCTAAAAAAATAATAAACATATGGTAAAAATAATATAATACATCAAAACAGCAAAATAATCAGATATTTAAAAATTGTAGGGCAAAGTTTTTTTAAGAAATCTCGGGTAGAATAGTGCATTCATTACAGTTTTCTAAAATGACAAAATATAGAGTAATAATGCTTACGTAAGAAGGTAAAAGTTTACTGTGAATTCCAATATTTTTGTGTTAAAAGAAGTTTCTTTTCAGTTATAAAAGTACTAATAATTTCGGAACCATACATTTTGCGAGAAAAATAGATAACATTTATCGCTATTGTTGAAAGCTTAAATCAATTTTTCTGCACATCAGAAAATTTTTTAAGTTATGTTTCGAATAAGATTAGTACAAGATATGTATTGTTAGTTTCACATAATATAATCAAAACTCATTGGTTACAAAAAGAGTCTCAAATTTATTTTACCTATCCATATAAAATTCGTTTGGAAAAGAACTGTTTGTAGAAATTCCAACTTAATATATTTTTTTCAAATATTAGCAGTTTTTTTTCAATACACTTACTTGTAATTATTTCATATTTTAAGGGGGGGGTATGCCATCAGGTATGCCATCAGACACTGAATACTCATTTTATTCGCCTCTTACGACACGCATAAGCTACAAAGGATGAGGATGATATTGAAGTTTTATTGGCGCAAGAGCCAGATGTGTCCATACTGCTCCAAACAAGGCAAATCTGTGATCTAGACGTTAAAACGATGAAAAAAAAGATTGATCGCCAAGATAGGTCAAGAGAGAGAGAGAGTAAAGTTTAATGGTGCAAGAGCCAAACAAGATTGAACTGTGGTCTAGACGAGAAGAAATTGAAGAAAGGATAAAAATTGGTTGTCAAGAAGGAGGGTCGAAAATAGAGAAGGTTCGCTAGGGTATCCCGGGAGCGCGAAGCTACAGAGGAACTATTCTTTCACACCTGGTCAACACACGGGTGTTATATGTGTAAAATATGGGGGGAGATGTATTAATGTCTGCTCTTAGCCAGAAGTCACGACGTCATCTGAACTAAAAATAGCTCCGAATTTGATTAAAATTAAAATTATAACGCTACAATGTCCGGGAGTGATATCAACAAGTGTTTGTTTATTGAGGGGATCCATAGCAAAACCTCGTGCTACGAAGACTCGCGTGTTATCTGGTTCGACCGCAGGTAGGAAAAACCAAAAGCGATCGAATAAACTAGGACATGTACATTTTTAATATATTTTCAGTCACCGCTAATTTACAGTTTTATATAAATAAAAAAAATATTCCTTAAAACAAATGAATTATTTTGTAAAATAAGGGAACAATTGGTAAACCAATATTTGTTGCAAATTAATCCATTTTCTTAAAAAAAAAAAAAAAAAGATGTAAAAGCTTAAAAAAATTATGTATCGAATAAATAACATTTTCGATAAAAAAGTTTTTCCAGAATGTTCGTACTCAATTTTTATAATTTTTATTTCTAATTTATGCAACTACTCATCTTTGTAAACACAATGTCAAATTTGATCGGCAGAAGAATTCAAATAAACATTTAATATCTTACAAAAATAGATTTCTTCATGCGACCTAATATGCACCACTCTTAAGTCATTTGTTATTGTCGTACAATAACCCCGTTTTATTTACATATAACCTTCGAATCTAACGAGCATTTATATTTCAGATCAAAACAAAACCAACTTTCTCGAAGCCGAAGACAAAAAGAACGACCATAAGAAGAAAAAAAAATGCCCGGATGTACAATCAAACATAAAATACCAGTCAACTCACTTCTGGCTCTTTTTCTGACGACACACCCCATTACAGTGTACAAAAGCAACAGCAGGGGGAGGGATATTCATCTTAATTTTGAGAGTTAGTCGAGCGATGGCTTTCAGAAACGCGAGGATGCAGACAGAAAAACCTGCTTTACTGACTCCAGAGCACGTGTAAGAAGCGGTCTCACGTACCGACTGCACGTGAATTGAAACCGAATGACCCCTGATAATATTGTGGTGAACAGAGGTCTTTCAAATGACTCCTGGAGACCAATGCTCTCTTCTATAACTCATGCAGAGTTAAAGAATAGAAAAAGTAGATTTAAAGAACTTCCTGTAACTATTTCTTCGAAAATTCATTTTCTAGTGAATACATGGCATTGATATCCTCTAACTAAAAGTTAAAGAAGTAATAATTAACAAGTAAAATGTTCTGTGCTAAGTTTTGCAAAAACAGATTTAGCTACCTAAGGTGCAATAACTGTTATTAATATAATTATTAAATTATTCATTGAAATATTATTATTAAAGCAAACGATAAAATATCGAAGTGGACAATAGTAATCTTTTCAGATATTAAAATTAAAGCAAACGATAAATTATTAAACTGATCATACGGGGTTATTTAAAATGAATTTTCCGGTTTCAAAATTCCACATTTTCAAAAATAAACAATACAAAATAATAAATAATACAACACTATTAAGGGGAAATATGGAAGCTTAATTTTGTGAATAAATGAAGCTCGTAAATTTTTTCGTTAAGTCATTTCACGAAATTTGTTTTAAAAACTTTTCAGCAGCAGCGAAATAGAAAGGGTTTTTTTTTTTTTTTTTTTTTTTTGTGGAGGGTTAATGTGGAGAGGGATTCGGCATGTCAGCGGAATATGTTGAGAGTGAGAGACGTTTTTCTACGAAGCCCTACAAAATCGAATGTGCACACAGCTGGGCACCAAGATCTCTGAAATGACCCAGTGCGATTTCTTCCTCTGGGTGCTTGTAAAAAATTAAGCGTAAACGCCATCATTGCCCACAAATATATGTGAATTCTAACAACGGATTTCTGCCGCTGCACAAGTAATTACCTCAGACACTTTACATCGTGTTTGGCAGGAATTTACAAAGCAACACGAGAGTTATCGGCGATGGACCTCGTAATTTTGAACCTTGGTCAAGTGACGAGAGGACACAACCTGAGATGGCACCCCCTCTCCTATCTTCCACACTACGCCAACAGGAGGACTTTGGGCCCCAACAGATTTAACGTGCATCAGCTCCGGCTACACAGCGGGTCTTTGGCGGCCAAGGATCGAATCCGCGACTGAACGAAAATCGCTGGTCACGAATACGAAACAATGACTACTAGACTACCGCGGCCACCCGACAATTTCTACAAATTTATTTCTAAAATTTTTATTCTCAATTTCTTAGAAGCGTGTTTTCACAATACAATAACTTCGTTGAGTGAGTGAGTGAATGCAAGGTTTATTGGCGCAAGAGCCAGATATGGCTATGCTGCGCCAAACAAGATTAAACTGTGGTCTAGACGTGAAGTTGAAAAAAAGATAAGTGATTGACAAGAAAAAGGGTCGAAAATAGAGAAGGATCGCTAGGGTATCCCGGGAGTGCGTCACCCGTGTTTACCAAAGACAGTAAACCCCATGGGAAAGAAAAAGATCACTAGGGTACCTCGGTTCGTGAAGCCCGTACTTACCTGAAGAAGGCAAGTCCCTGAGATCCCCTGATATAATCCCCAGGGGCAGGGTGCCC
Organism: Nephila pilipes; assembly: GCA_019974015.1. Taxonomy (NCBI): domain Eukaryota; kingdom Metazoa; phylum Arthropoda; class Arachnida; order Araneae; family Nephilidae; genus Nephila; species Nephila pilipes. The sequence goes on from BMAW01123881.1 coordinate 120,406, forward strand.
GGCTATACCCCCAGACGCTGGGTACCCATTTTAGTCGCCTTTTACGACATGCATGAGCTACAGTGAGACTATTCCGTCATCCCCGGTCACCAACTTCGGTCAATAACTTCGTTGAACTAGTGTTTATTATTTATATAGTCTTACATTTTTTTTTTCTTTCAGACACAACGAAAAAGAGTAAAAAAATAGCTACATATTGTGGGCATTTTTAAAATATTATTTACTTTTAAGTTCTAATCCATATACACAGTTATTAAACATATTTTACAAAAAACCCAGAAGAAAATTCAAAACTTTATTTTAAGAAAATTCTTTGCATTTTGAGTCCATGACAGTCATGAAGAAAAAAAGCTGAGAAAACATTTTAAAATTATGAAGGTCAATGAAATGTTCTAACACACCGAAGAAAATTCAAGCAATTCGCAAAATAATGTAGCTAGTGCTATGAAATTTTGTCCACTTTAAAAAATTTATTCAATTAAAATAAAATAATAAAATTCTTTCCGCTATTTTGGTCATTTTTAGGGTACTGTGCCTCTTTATATCACAAGAACACTGTTGACAACGGGTCGCAGTACATTTAAGTCTGATAATTGTGAATTATATTTAATGAGATTAATTAAATGAAAAATTAAATTTATTTCGTGAAACTCAGTAAAATCGGTGAGTTTTGATTTGAAATCGGTAAATTTCACCGATTTTTATTATTATTTCGTATTTTGAGTAATTTTATATGCATCATGACAGAGAAATCGAGATGAAAGCAAACCGCCATTTCGCTCAAAACGAAGATGAAGTGTCAAGGTATTTGAGAAAAATTAAAATCTGTAAAGAGTTTTGACATTTCCAACTCAACAATAATTAATAATAATTTAAAATAGAGATTAATAATTATAAATAATTTAAAATAGAGATTAATAATTATAAATAATTTAAAATAGAGATTAATAATTATAAATAATTTAAAATAGAGATTAATAATAATAAATAATTTAAAATAGAGATTAATAATAATAAATAATTTAAAATAGAGATTAATAATAATAAATAATTTAAAATAGAGATTAATAATAATAAATAATTTAAAATAGAGATTAATAAT
>BMAW01123881.1:121885-132190 GCA_019974015.1 Nephila pilipes
TAAATAATTTAAAATAAAGATAAATAATAATAAATAATTTAAAATAAAGATAAATAATAATAAATAATTTAAAATAGAGTTTAAGTTACCATAATACCCAATGGTTAAACTCAGTATGTTCGGGCCAGTGAGTGAGCGAACATTGATATTTTTGGCGCAATAACCAAATGCTGGCCATGAAACGTTCTTATACGTTTTCATTAGAAAACTTAAAGAGAATGCCTAAATACGAAGATGCAGAGATTGCGTTTTGTGTACCAACATTTTGTGTGCGTGAATTTTAGTTGGAAAACTGATTTAATAAAATTTGACGATTTTGAAAATATTAATGAGGTGTTTTTTCTTTCCGCACGCATGGCTCCTCATGAAGTTCTTTAAATACAAAAAAAAATTTTTGGTCCCTTAAGTTTTGTGTTTATCATTTTTCACTGAAGCATAATAAATACCGTAACATATTTTAAAATAGTGAGAATAGGAAATAAATACAAATACGCGCTTTAAAGATTTATATTTTCATGTGATATCTAAAAAATGTACTGTCTCCGACGTTTATACGACCTTCGATTTAAAGAAATATACCTTTTTTAGAATTTTAATATTATTCTCGTTTTTATATTGGAGCACATACCTAGGCAATATTAAATGATGCACACACACAATACATTATTCCGAAATTAATAAACATTGAAAAGCTGCTATACATTATTTAAATTCCCATTTATCAACAAGTTTTCCAAATAATTTCTAAAAATTGAATTTCGATATATTTATCCATTTATGTTCACTACTAAGAAATTAATTGTTCGAACTCCTCTCCATTGTCAATGCTCATTTTAGTTAAAAATAATTCAATACAAACGATACAAGATTTCATTTTGAATACCAATCTCATCCCTTCACAATATTCCTTTATCATTCTTTGAAAAGACTAAGTTCTTAAGCAGCTTTTACTAACCATATTTGAATATCAAATTATGTCCATCAGGTAAAAGGATTAAAGCAACACAGAAAATGAATCAGAGTAATTGGCTTTGAAGAATGGGATTACGAGTTCCTATAATTAACTTTACATCGATTGTTGTTCTTTCTATGAATAACGCGAATTTGCCGCATAACACAAGGATAAGGATTATTGGGTTTTATAAGCGCAGGCGCCAAAAGTCAGGTTATGCTGCACCAAACATTAGTTTCACCTATTTTAATTTTCTTCAAAAAAGCATATGAATATTAAATGATAAATAAAATGCAATGTGATTGATGAAAAAAGAGAAATTGTAAAAAATTTTAATTGGTGTAAAAAGTCTTTTTCCTTAAAAAAAATAATAAATCATGGTGGGGGGGGGGGCACCAAGTCAGATAAGTTTAAAACAGATGAAAGGGGGGGAAATACAGCTTTTTAATGATTTATATGTTTTATTAGCGTCATACTAAAAGCAACACGAGGGCTATTGGCGACGGATCTCGTAATTATGAATTCGGTCAAGTGACGAGGACGGCATCTGAGTTGGCACTTCTCTCCTCTAGCTTCCACACCATGCCATTAGGATGACTTTGAGCCTTGACCGCTTTAAAGTGCATCATCCCCGGCTACACGGCGGGACTTTTATGGCATCAAAGCTTCCAGCCACTAGGCTACCGCGGCCACAAATAAGGAGACGATGGTGATTAAAAACAGGATAGTCAATTACAATGTGATGAATGGTATAAAGCACACAATATAAAAGACATTAGGGAACACTCTAGCCAAGCAATAATTGCTTATGAGTGAATATAGCGAAAAGCGAATCAATTTGACATCAGCTCTCCACATTGGATTAAAAAACCACGGTCCAATTATGAGCTTCACCGAATGGAATTTGTTGTGGATCAGGAAACTCCATAATTCCTGTATGCATTGTAAAACGAAACAGTTCATGTCTTGTTCCGTAGTAGAGCTGCGAGGATTCATTGCTGATACTGCAGCCTAGTCCGCATGTGTTCATTACCTAAAATACCTACACAATAATCAAAACATAAGGAATTAATATGTAATATATCTAATTTAACTCGAGATCTCATTCGGTAAGATTTAACAATTTAGGAAACGCTAAAATATACGGTAAATTTATTGAACACGATTTGATTCAAATGACATGAATTTCATCAATGGTACTGTATTCTGTATTATTAAGATTGATACAAAAATTCATTTATTGATGTGTAAGGTGAAATCAGTCCAACAAGGAAGATAGTGAAAAAAGGCGTTTTATTCGCAAATATGCAGAGCAAGTCGCACGCAAGTAGCAAAATTTGAACAGATAAACAACACAATCAGGAAACACAGCACTAACACAGATTAGCAACATAACAGAACCTGAACAGCACTTGCAAGGACGGTCATTTCAATAATGTTCAGCTCCCCAGCTTAATAGTTCGCACTAAGGCTTAGTTTTAGTTTAGTTTTTATTAACGTCGCACTAGAAGCAACACGAGGGCTATTGGCGACGGACCTCGTAATTTTGAACCTCGGTCAAGAGACGAGGACACCCGAGTTTGCACCTCCCTCTCCTAACATCCACATCACACCAACGAGAGGCCCCGAAAAGATTTAACGTGCATCAGCCCCGACTGCACGGCGGGTCTTTGGCGGCCAAGGATCGAACCCGCGACTGAACGAAAACCGCCGGCCGCGAGTCCACGACCTTGACCACTAGGCTACTGCGCACAAAGAACTAATCTCCCATACAAGTATTCTCAAGTAATACATCGCACAGACAGCATCCAGTAGTCTCGGTGTTTTCTCCAGCAGATAACATGTCTCTTCTCTGTAGATTAACTCGGTCAATTCCCAAAAACTATACATCTTTCTGTATTCATAGCTGTTCTGGCCAAGAGTGACTTCACAGGGAAAATTGAGGAAGAAGTCAACAACTTTCACCCTGACCGAGATTTCGGGAAGATTCTAGCACTTTCGAAGACCGTTTTAGCGCGAAGTCGCCAAAATGGTCCCCACTTCACCAAATCCATCACTAAGGTTGAGGGATCATTGCTTCCTCCAGCTTTTGATTGAATAAAACAATTTTTGTTCGCCGACTGAATAACTAACCCTCTTCTGACTCATTAAAAAACTCAAAAAAAATGTTTCCTCTCCCAATCGCAATTTTGCTTTTATTTATTGCGCGCATTTTCTTTCCACACTTCTAAAGAAATAATAGTTTATCTCTTGGATAAATTCCCGCGAAACATTGGGTTCTTTCAATAAATCAATTAGAGTATTTCTGTAATTCATGCAATAATACCGTATATTTCCGAATATAAGCCGATAAGTGTATAAGTCGAGATCATGTCCTTCCCTCAACAAAACATATCAAAAATTGAAATACCGTACTTAATCCGAAACTAAAATAATCCTGTTAAAACTGCTAAATTCCAAGGCATTCCATTGAATGAAAGTAAATTTGATTATTGTTCCTAATTCCGAAAAGCATTTTAAGGTGTTTCATACGACTTTTACATCTTATATTAAAGTTGCATTTAAAACACCCAAAATGTTAGAAGAATAAAGTAATATTTCCCTTCAATTATTTTTAATGAGAGCATTATTTTCGGTATTCAGTTATTTCTGGTTTACGTTTTGTCACTTTTCCCATAAGCAGGGAGAAATTTTCGCCAACATCAGATTTTCGTTTGGGTGACAATCCAGCAAACCAATAATATTACATATTCTTCCGAAAATATAACAACTCATTTATATTAAAAATTATCAGTCCATTTAAAATTATTTCCCTCATACACGAAGCTATATAAACTATAAAGTTAAAAAAACGTGCTTCATTTGGCGATTCATCCCTAACCTAATGGAGAAGTTTCAACATATTTTGTGAACTAGCAAATTCAATATAAGCCGACCCCCGTATCTTAGCTTAGGAAAAAATCGAAAACTTCTCGGCTTGCGCTCAGAAGTGTACGGTAATCAAATAGCCCTCGTATTGTTGCATCCTTTCGGTTGCTTTTATCTCAGTCGATGCAATCAATTCCCCGATGGGGTAATACCGCGTAAAAAACGCAAAAATCATTCTAAATCAGATATTTCAACAACGGTACAAAAACTATTCTATTGGACGCTAAAACCATGAAAGCAACTGCGAAAAGAAATCAATTGGATTATTTGTATTTTTTTTCCACGAATGTTAATGCATTTTAAATATGTATTACCATTTGTGATATTTAACATATTGATTGTTTTGTATTGAAATGGATCGAAAAGGGCGCATAAAACTTTGAAAAAAATTTCAATATGAATTTCTCGAGAACTTCAATCATACGTCCAATAAGCTTAAATTATTTTTTGAAAAGAAGCTTAAATTATTTTTTGAAAAGAAGCTTAAATTATTTTTTGAAAAGAAGCTTAAATTATTTTTTATACATGGGATTTTAATATTTATGTTATGAAACAAAATACGCTAAACGGAAGAAATCCCACAAAGGCAAGTCTTTTGCATTCTTAAAAAGGAAAGAATCCTAATAAGAACGATATATTTTTTTTCCTGAAAATAGAGAAACACGTATTTTCGGAATAATGAGATAGGATCACGAATGAGAATCGTTAAGAAAATTCATTGAAAATGAATTTTTTTTTTTTTTTTTAAAAGTTCCAAAATTTCAAATGACATACAAATTTAAAATTTATATTTGTATTTCATTTTTTAAGTTGTAAATAAAAAAAAAAAAAAACAATAAGTGGTTGACAAGGAGGAGGGTCGAAAATAGAGAAGGTTCGCTAGGTTATCCCGGGAATGCGTCCCCCGTGTTTGCCAAAGGCAGTAAACTCCATGGGAAGGAAAAAGATCACTAAGGTGACTCGGGGTCCTGATGCCCGTACTTACCTGAAAAAGGCAAGTCCCTGAGGTCCCCTGATATAATCCCCAGGGGCAGGGTGTTCGGTTATACCCCCAGACGCTGGGTACCCATTTTAGTCGTCTCTTACAACATGCATGAGCTACAGAGGGACTATTCTGTCATTCCCGGTCACCACACGGGTCTTAACGATGTGTAAACAAGCTGAAAACATTCTATAGTTATCATATCATGAGAATAACTGGCACAAAATAATTTTATATGAAATTAATATCCGTACCAAAAATAAAGAGGCATCGTTGAATAATGAATCCAAAGGAAGACAGTAAAGTCATTAACAATTTAAGAAAATAACAGTTTTATATCAACTCGAACAAGACAAAATTATTTTTTTAAATAAAATTTAGTTTTATTCATCAACACAATACACTTCACAACTTTCAAACCCTCGACGTCTAAATAGCCTTATTAATAATATTCAAATACACAGGTGATAAACTGAATTTCAAAAAAATTCAGTGAATTCAATCGACTGTTAACGATGTCCTAAAAAGTAACAAGAGGGCTATTGGTGACGGATCTCATTCTGGATTTCCGTCAAGTGACAAGGACGACACCCGAACTGACACTCCTTTCCCTCCCTAAGTGAAGACAATGAGCCTTGACAGATTTAACGCGCATCAGCTCTGCTTTATAATTAGTCTTTTGTGCCATCGAAACTCAAAATCACTATTCGACGGAAACTACCTGGTCTTGAACTCGACACCATGACCACTTCTTTACCAATTCCTAGATTGATGCTGGAGTTTAAAAGTGCCAGATATGATAACATTGCGCCAAACAAGAAGTAACTGTGATATAGACATTCGAAAAAAATGGAAGAAAAAGATAAAAATTGATTGACTTGAAAAATTGATGGAAGGCCGAAAATAGAGAGAGATCGCTAAGAGATCTCGGGGGCGCGTCACCTATGCGTATTATTGACAGTAAACTCAATAATAAAAAAATATCCTTAGTGTGCGTATGGGTTATGATTCCTCTACTAACCAAAAAGTGAGTCCCTAAGGCGCTACCGCGTCCAAATTCTAAATTCTAAGAATATGACACCTATGAAACTTTAAAAATATTTTTGAAAAACGTTTATGCATTCAGTTCAGATAATGCGATTAAAATTGCTCAATTTGCTTTTTGTAAATTGAAATCACATACTTACGGACATTTCAAGAGCAAAATTTAGTTTTTTTTAAATGAAAGAATACAAAGAATTGTATTTGAGATTAATATAAATCGGACTAGTTGGTTTTCGAAACGCACTACCGAAATACAAAAATAGCCATTCTTAAAAGAAATTCACACTTAATATTACGAATATTGTTATCAAGAAGGTGTGACAGCAGTAGCCAAATGGTCATAGTCGCGAACTAGTGGCCGTCTGTTTTCGTATAGTCGTGGGTTCCAGTCCCGATTCCACTGAAGATCTGTGTAGTCAAGGATGATGCACATTAAATCTGTCGAAGTTCAAAGTCCTCCCGTGGGCTTAGTGTGGAAGTTCGGAAGGGGAGGTTCTAGCTCGGGTACATTCCTCGTTACTTGACGGAGGTTCAAAATTACGAAGTCCGTCGCCAATAGACTTCGTGTTACTTCTAGTGCGACTTAATACAACCAATCAGTCATCGGAATTTAAACTTATTATCATCAGCAACATTGTTAGCAAAATAATCACAAGTTAAACATGTTATTTAATGAATTAAAAATGTCCGCATTTATCAGAAGTTTTTTTTTTTTTTATAAAGGAAACTAAGAAAAGAACCAAACTTTTGTCATAAATTTTTTTTGTAATTTTCAATTTCAATATTAATGTTAAATAAGTGTAATGGGGTTTGAAATCGTTTCTAAAAGCATGAAACAATATTAATTAAATGGGCCAAGACGCAGTGCTAGTGCAAAATAACATTTCTTTTCAAACAAAAAACTATTAAAAATCGATACAATTTTGCTTTATGAAAAATGCTAAACATATAGATTTTAAAAAAAATTAAGATCAAAATATCTCTTAAGAAAATAATTCCTCAAAACTAAATTTCCACTTCTGAAAATTCGATTCAATACTTTCCCAAGGATACTTATTTTTCCGCCTAACTAAAAATATACAACAATAGGTTGTAGTAAATTAGAAAGAACAAGGACATGCTGACGTTTCTAAGAAAAGCGGCGAATTGTACGTATAATTTAGGATACAAAATTCAGTTACGCATTTCATCAAAAGCATTTATAATTTTTTCTTCTCGTTCTTTAATGCTTTATGTGTTTCACAGCAGCTTTTTCCGCAACTCTCATAAATGCTTATTTAGCACAGAATAATAGGTTTTCAAATAGTTTCCAAGTTTATTATTCAAGGAATATCCTTACCTTGGGGAGAAATGATCGCATTTAAAGCCGTACAAAAATGCGCATTTATCTCGACAAGTGAAAATCAATAAAAAAAAAATAGTCATCAATTCACTAATGGATTATTCCACGTCAACAAAGGAGAAATGAGTACGGTAATAATTATAAAAATACAAAGTATAATCAATGAAATTGGGGGGGGGGGAATTTGATTTAAGTGATGAATTGGGTGTCCATTGGAGTATTTGATAACAAGTTTGCGAGTTCGAAAATAGTTTGTCAAAAAATGGTGATGAGTAAGAAATGACGCAATGATGACGTCAAAAATTAACAAAAAAACAAAATCAGATTCTGACAATGAAAATGGCAAATATAAACGCTAACAAATGAGTGAGTGAGTGAGTGAATGTGAAGTTTATTGGCGCAAGGGCCAGATATGGCCATACTGCGCCAAACAAGATTAAACTATGATCTAGACGTGAAGTTGAAAAAAGATAAGTGGTTGACAAGAAGGAGGGTCAGAAATAGAGAAGGATCGCTAGGGTATCCCGGGAGGGCGTCACCCGTGTTTACCAAAGACAGTAAACCCCATGGGAAAGAAAAAGATCACTAGGGTACCTCGGGGTCATGATGCCCGTACTTACCTGAAGTAGGTAAGCCCCTGAGGTCCCCTGATATAATACCCAGGGGCAGGGTGCCCGGTTATACCCCCAGACGCTGGGTACCCATTTTAGTCGCCTTTTACGACATGCATGAGCTACAGTGAGACTATTCTGTCATCCCCGGTCACCACACGGGTCGCTAACAAATGAGAATGTTTCCAGTAATTTTATGGATGGTTGGTTTTATTAACGTCGCAATAGAAGCAACACGAGGGCTATTGGCGACGGACCTCATAATCTTGAACCTCGGTCAAATGACGAGGACGACACCTGAGCTGGCTCCCCCTCTCCTAACTTCCACACCATGCCAACGGGAGGACTTTGGGCCGGACAGATTTAACGTGCATCAGCCCTGTCTGCATGGCGGGTCTTTAGCGGCCAAGGATCGAACCCACGCCTGAACGAAAACTGAAACAGGAATCCGAAACCATGACCACTAGGCTTCCCGGCCACTTATTCATAAATTAATTGTAATTATAAACTATTATAACTATAAATATCGATTTGATACATTATATAAAAAAAAATAATTGCAACGAATTTCAAAATTATAAATAATGGAAAGGTTTTGAAATATTTTTTTTTTCATAAAAAGGTATAATGGGTCTCTAAACTGCTTCAACTGAAATTACATATCAGTTGATTATTTATTAATGTTGCACTTAAGAGCAACAAAGAGAACTATATTGGAGACTCACCTCGTAATGTTGAACCTCGATCACGTGACGAGGACGATGCATAAGCTGGTACCCAATATCCCCAATATTCATGCCGTGGGCACAGGAATTAATAGAAAACATAAGAGCTTGGAGCCTTGACATTTAACGAACAGCGCTTCTTAAGTACCATTCAGGAGTCGAACCCACGACTCAACGGAAAAAGTGGCGACTGTGAGCTCGTGACAATTACCACTCGACTCTTTGGCTCACATTATATAATTCGTAAACAAAATGGTCGTAAACTGTACTTATATTATTATACAATAGCCCCTTGGTGGCTAATAAATACATTTTATGGAAGGTATATGAAACCTAAATGCTTACAATATTATTCAACACTGTTTTCACTAAAACTGGTTTTAAAAATTGTATACAAACATAAAATTTTTATTTATGCACGCATAATTATTATAAAAGTGAAGAAAAAACATGCACTTTATTGTGGATTAAGTGCGAATGTCTGAAATGGCGTAGACCGTAAGTCGAGAAGGTGTAATATAAATCTCATTTAATTTCAGAAATTCAATTTTAAATAAATGAATGATAAAATAAAACAGTTCAATGAGAAGTTTTGCAAAGAACAGACTTAGCAAACTTTGATGTTTTTTTTTTTTTTTTTTTTTTATAATTATTATTAAATTACTCAGTTAAATATAAGAATCAAAGTAAACGATGAAATATCGAGAAATAGACAATAGAAAAATTATTTCCGATATTAAAATTATAGCAAACGATAATTATTAAATTGAATATATTTAAGCTAAATGTAATTAACATTGAAGCAAACGACAAGAAATTTAAAAGGGATCTGGTACGCCAAAACGGATTCAATAAAAACAATAGCTCCTTGGATGGCTTATAAATACATTTTATGGAAAGTATATGAAACATAAATGTTTACAATTAATACAATAATATAGCTGTATTTGACAATATATCAAACTGTACTAAGAAATAACGGTTCGAAATCACAATTCGAACGTATGACGTATGTGAAATAGTATAAACAAAGTGAAATGATTGTACTAAGGAACGAAATTTGAAGGATTTAATAAACATGACGTCAGTTTGTTTTGATATCGTTAGCGTCACACTCGAAGCAAAAGATGACAATTTAATGCGAATAATTAAAGACAGTTGCGATAATTTATGTATAAAATAATTATTTCAAACTAATACTGAAGCTAATTAAAGATAAACGAAGTCGTACGCTAAATCCAAAAATGCAATTACGGAAAGTAATGCATTTAATCTTTAATAGCATTATTAGTTGGATAAAATATTTGAATTCAGAAAAGAGAAAAATTGCCTTAGAATCTCAATAAATGAACGAATTTTACAGTTATGAGCAATGATTGATATTAAAGTAGTTAACAATGACTAATAGGAATTCTTCGTTGTGTACCAGAAAATTATGAATCAATTATAAAAACTAACATTTGGGGGTTATATTTTGATAACATTTGAATACTAATTAGTACAATTATAAAAACCTTCAATATTCGAGTGCTCTATTTTCAACTCGAAATACAATTTTTATCGTATGTATATTATTGAAAATAATCATATTTATATAAGAAATTCAATATATTATCTTATTACTTGAGTCTCACCCTGGTAAACCTCGTATTGTAATACGAGAATATTAATTCGAAATATAGAGGGTTAATTCAAAATATAGAGGGTTAATTCAAAATATA
>BMAW01123881.1:137775-174460 GCA_019974015.1 Nephila pilipes
TATATTTATTTAATTTATATTTATCTATATTTATTTATTTAATTTATATTTATCTATATTTATTTATTTAATTTAATTTATTTATATTTATTTTATTTATTTTATTCATCTATATTTATCTATATTTATTTTATTCATCTATGTTTATCTATATTTATTAATTTAATTTAATTTATTTTTATTTATTTTATTTATTTATATTTATTTATATTTATTTTATTTATTTATATTTATCTATATTTATTTATTTAATTCAATTTATTTATTTAATTTAATTTAATTTAATTTAATTTAATTTAATTTATATTTATATTTAATTTAATTTATTTATATTTATTTTTACTTTATTTATTTATTTATTTTATTATATTTATATTTATGTATTTATTTATTTTGTTATATTTATATTTATTTATTTTGTTATATTTATATTTATTTATTTATTTTATTTTACCTATTTTATTTATTTATATTTATTTTATGTTTATTTATTTATTTAATTTTTATTTATTTATTTACATTTATTTATTTAATTTTTATTTATTTATTTACATTTATTTATTTAATTTTTATTTATTTATTTACATTTATTTATATTTATTTATTTATTTACATTTACTTATATTTTATTTATTTATTTACATTTATTTATATCTTATTTATTTATTTACATTTATTTATATTTTATTTATTTACTTTTACTTATTTATTTATATTTTATTTATTTACTTTTACTTATTTATTTATCATTTGATTTGATTATTTGCCAATTTTAATGAAGATATTTTTTGGGTCTCGTTGATAAATCGAACGTTATTAATTTTTGTGAACAATCAACAACATTTTTCTTTTCAGATAATTATCGAGCATACTTAGCAGTCTAGCTCTATTTATTTTATGTTAAGAATCGTATTTTTGATGTTCCGAATGTCTAATTAAGCTGGCTTTTCGTTCAAATTAATTTTTAATGCATTATATTCTATTTTGTTCCCCTCATAATAAAAAGGAATTCGTTTGCACTGATGTAACTGCAATCTGTATTTCTATTATTTGAATTAATGTATCCATTATTATTAATCCAGCATTACCTTTATGGGTTTGCCTTCTTTAAGCAGATACAGGCATCAGGGCTCCGAGGTACAATAGTGATCTTTCTCTTTCTTATGGGGTTTACTGTGTTTGGTAAACACGGATGACGCATCCTCGGGATACCCTACCGATTCTTTTCTATTTTAAATCCTTCTTCTAGTGAATCATTTTCAACTTAATTACCTCTTTTTCAAACGTTTAGATCACAGTTACATCTCGTTTGGAGTAGCATGGCCACATCTGGCTCTTGCGCCATTAAACTCCCCAATTGCTCACTCACTAATCCAACATTATTATTAATCCATTAACTGAATAATTTTTTGATTTTGTTTCTTGAGGGAAATTTATATTTCTACCTTAAACGAATCTTATATCTTAGAACTTTCCCGTAATAATAGGTACCATATATAAGTTGAAAATTTTCGGAACTTTTTCCAAACTAAATTACTAGCTCCGGGTTCCTTACGGATGCTCTAGTGCGCAAAAATGTAAGTACTTTTGCGTTAGGCGAGCACAAGTGATAAATCGCCAAATGTAGCAAGTTCTTACATCTTTAAGCTATTTCAAGTTCACAACGAAAATAATTCTAAATAAAATGATTATTTTGTTACGAAAATGCGTTGTGTTTTATTTTCGAAAATATTTATATAACTGGTTCAAATTAAATTGTCGCCCAAACAAAAAATCTGATGCTTACGAAATTTGCACCTGTCTAACGGAAAAAACACTAAAATGTACTCTAAAAATAATAACAGAATACCGTAGTTAATGCGCTCATTAAAATACCAATGAAAGTGAAATATTTCTTTAATCTTCTAACTTACATTTTGAGCATTTTGAATGCAAACTTTATGTAAAAAAATTCATATAAATGTGCCAGTTTTTTTCACCATCCACTGAAGTCGAGGGGTCCTGGTATCGAACTCATAGCAGGTGTCGTTTCCTTTGAGTTCTGAGTTTTAGCCTGATACCACCGAAGACCCATTCGTGCAGCAGGCCTGATTCACGTTAAATCTATTCAGGCTCCGAATACTCACGTTGCAGTGGTGGAGAAGTTTGAAGGGAAGGGGATGCCATGTCAGGTGACATCCATCTCTCTTGATCGAGGTTCAACATTACGAGTTCCGATGCCAATAGCCCTCGTGTTGTTTCTAAGTGCAATGATAATATACAATCAAAAATCTTTTTATCGGTATTAAATTCGGATTACTTTCTCTGCGTATCATGACACATACAATATTCCACGGTTTTGAAATTTTTATCTTTAAATGTAAAATAATTCAATATCTTTTCGTTGCATACTTTCAAAACAATAAAGATTAAAAAAAATTAGAAATAGGTTTGAATAACTTTGAATATTCTATCTCGGAAAATTTTCTAATTGTTTTGTAGCAGTAAAACTATTTCCGAAATAAAGGGAATAACAACAGGGGGAAAAAAATGGTATTTTAACTTCATCAGGAGCAAAAAACTTAAATATTTTGTACATTATAATTTTAATAGCGTAACACTTAACAGCAACACGAGGGTTATTAGGGATAAAATGCGTGATTTCGAATAACTGTCAAGTGACAAGAATGATACTTAAACTGCACCTCATTCTCCACACCTCTCCATTACGACACTGTGGATACATATAGTCTCGACAGATTAACGAGTATTAGCCCCATTTGAGGCATCAAGATTCGAACCCGTGATTCGACGGGAATAGCTTAATAGCTTTAACTATAAAACTTTATTCTAAAAATATCGGTTTTATTAAGTGATTATTTATTAATGCCACACTGAAAAGCAACACGGGGGCTATCTGCGACAGACCTCTTAATTTTGAGTCTCGGTAAGAGACGAGGGTGACACCTGAGCTGTAACCACCTGCTCCAAACTTCCAAACCACGCCATTGGGAGAACTTTGAGCCCCGACAGATCTAACGTGAATCAGCCCGGCTAAAAAGGGTCTGGCAACAAGGCTCGGTCCACGACTCGACGAAAACCGTCGGCCTCGAGTCCGCCACCACATATATTTTGTCAAAGGTGTGCTTTCAGAAAGATTTAGATGTATTTCTTAAAATGATTATAAACTGTCATAATGAATTATAGATTAAAAAAAATCTCTAAGAGTAAGAATTTAATTAGGATAATTTTAATTGAAATAAAAGAAAAGATTAAAACTATTAACTGCATTTAAAAAAAAAAAAAAAAAAAAAAAAAAAAAAAAAATATTTTTAGATTCCCTAAAAAATATGACCCGCCGTGTAGCTGGGGCTGATGAACGTTAAATCTGTCGAGGCCCAAAATCCTCCCTTGGCGTGGTGTGGAAGTTAAGTTAAGTTTAGTTCAGTTTTATTAACGTCGCACTAGAAGCAACATGAGAGCTATTGGCAACGGACATCATAATTTTGAACCTCTGTCAAGAGACGAGGACGGCACCTGAGCTGGCACCCCCTCTCCTAACTTCCACGCCACGTAACGGGAGGACTTCGGGCTTCGAAATATTAAACGTGCATTAGTCTCGGATACACGACGGGTCTTTAGCGGCCAAGGATGGGACACGAGACTGAACGAAAACCGCCGGGATGGGACATCCGGCCGGGATGGGACACGAGACTGAACGAATCCGAAGCCATGACCACTAGGCTACCGCGGCCACGTGTGGAAGTTAGGAGAGGGGGTTCCAGCTCTAGTATCGTCCTCGTCACTTGATCTAGGTTCAAAATTATGAGTTCCGCCGCCAATAGCCCTTGTGTTGCTTTGTGCGAAGTTAATAAA
The DNA here is from genome assembly GCA_019974015.1 of Nephila pilipes. Taxonomy (NCBI): domain Eukaryota; kingdom Metazoa; phylum Arthropoda; class Arachnida; order Araneae; family Nephilidae; genus Nephila; species Nephila pilipes. Next base: position 141,631 of record BMAW01123881.1, read on the forward strand.
ACCATACCAAAACCAATCCCTTAAAAATATTTATACCAATGCATTTAATAAGTTAATTAAAGATCAAAGAAAATTATATAATTCCAGTTCTGTAAACCACCAAATACGTGATAAATACTGTAATTTTGGAAAAAGTTTCATTCTCATTTAAAAGCCAAATTAAACTTGCATCAGACCTTTTTTTGAATACATCGAAAAGCGTGATTCATTGTAGAGAAAATTCCTTTTTGTTTTATATGACGTAATTATTAAATTGTTCGTAATTTCGAAAATATTAATGGTGATCTCTGAAATTCTCACATATTTTTAGAATGATGATTAATTTATTCAGTTACGCAATATATGATTCAGTAATAGCTCTTTAAACTTTGGTACCAAGCACTATTATTGTTCATAAGGTATGCTAGGCTGGCAGTTTGTTTTGTCAAAATCTCTAAAAAATGTTAAGAACTGAACGGAAATAGAAAGTCTGTTTGAAGAGATTTAATATTTAAACAGAATTTATATATTTGTAAAACTTATAGTGATTCTTCTTTGTTTAATAATTTTGTTTGAAAATGTCGTAAATATATATTTATGCATCAAATTTAATCACACAATTTCTAGCTATATAGTGGCTGCGATAGCCTAGTGGTCAAGGTTTCGTGTCCGGTGGTTTTGGATCAGTCGCGGGTTCGATCCTTGGCCGCCAAAGACCATGATGTTCGAGCGATGTGTCAGCGTATGTGTCTTCCTAGTCATTTGATCGAGGGGTTCTAAAATACGTCAGACGCAAATAGACCTCGTGTTGCTTCTCAGCGCGCGATGTTAAAAAAAAAACAAGAAATCATACAGAAATATATCTGTAACCTTTTTCTAAAAAAAAAAAAAAAATGATTGAACTCACTTTTAAAAACATAAATATTTGTATTATGATGTTAATTTTTTATACTATAATTGAAGGCGAAAATTTAGAATACTGGCACTTATATAAAATGTAAAATTCTGATTTAAACAGCAATGAACTAATTACTAATAACAAGTATAAATATCAAGCGATGAAAAAACACGGTGCTAACTCTAGGTTATATAGAATTTCAATTTTAATTTAACCGGGAATGACAGAATAGTCCCACTGTAGCTCATGCGTGTCGTAAGAGGCGACTAAAATGGGTACCCAGCTTCTGGGGGTATAGCCGGGCACCTTGCTCTTGGGGATTGAAACGGTGCTCTCAGGGATTTGCCTTCTAATGGTGAGTTCGGACATCATGACCCCAAAAACCCCAGTGATCTTTTTCTTTCCTATGGGGTTTACTGTCTTTAGTAAACACGGGTGACGCACTCGCCGGGATACCCTGGTGATCATTCTTTATTTTCGACCCACTTTCTTGTCTTTCAATTTTTGTCAATTATTTCAATTTCTTCACATCTGGACCAAAGTTAAATCTTGTTTGGCGCAGCATAGCCACATCTGGCTCTTGCACTAAAAAATCCTTTACATTCACTCACTCACTCACTCATTTAATTTTAATTTATGATTATTGCATCAATTTTGAACATTTTCAGCTTCATTATTTGCGATTACGCACACACGAACATACAGTGTTAACAACATAGATATTCAGACATCGCATTTATGAATCGATTGTTTTATTCTAATTATTTTCAAGATTTCTCAACCAGTTTTAACTTACATCAGTGCTGCTACATGGCGGATCTTCAGTAGCATCAGGGTTCGAACCCAAGACTTGACTTAAATTATATTTTGATAATACTAGAATCATATAAATTTTTATAGCGAATTTTTCTTAAAAGGGCTTAGATAATCTTAAAATTATTACAAAACTGAATTATTGGATTGATTGATGATTGATTGTTTATTAATATCATAGTTAGAAGAAACTTGAGAGCTATTTCGTAATATATTAAGTAATATCTTTTTCGATGTTTAATATAGCAAGTGGATTTAAGCGTTCTGCACATATGCTTGACCGAAGATAATTTATTAATTTTAATTCGCTGAAAGAGCACTCAGGACTTGCTATAATAAGTGGCAATGTGTGTGTCCACTACATCTTGTGCGTTTCCTCCCCCCCCCTCCCTTTCATTCAAAATCAAATTCCGTAGCAAACCAATTTCTTGAATTAGGCTTTCAATTACATCTTTGTAATAAAGGTTTACAAACTAAACATTCGCATAATCAAGAATTAGTTCGATGGTTACTAAAATTCAGAGATCTACAATAGTAATGTTTACGATAAAATAGTACTTTTCGTCATACTGATAGTGATAGGAATATTGCGAAGTTTTCATGAGCAAGAGTGCATTATTTTAGTTTTTGAACATTTTGGGGCCCCCACAAGCGCTAGGCCTTCGTGCATTGTTTTCGTCGCATCCCCAGATGGCCGATCCTGGCTAGATTGTGCTGAAATGGAAAGCATAAAGCACGAGTTTTTTTTATACATCGTCATTTCTAGCGTGGACTTCAGGAGGCATGTCTTTTTCCTTATTACTGTACCTTATCATGCCTCCTGAAATCCAAGGCCTTTTTCTGCTACTGTACGTCACCATGCCACTTGAAATCCATGGTAGAAACGACGATGTGTAAGAAAATTCGCACTTTATGCTTTCCATTACAGCGCTGTCTAACTGTTCACCGCTTGACCTCCATCTGTGTATTGTTGGGTGAAAATTGCTTGCTTAGATGTGTTTCTATCACCCAATAAATTTTATGCCACTCTTCTGAAACTCCTATTTGTGTGAATAGGTTTTCACCATAGTAACTATTTAGCTGGTAAACAATAGATATCAAAACGAATAACAAATGGGTTTTTTGTATTCTTTACTGCGCATAAATGGAATTGAATAATAAGATATGTGTTTTCATCCTAATTTTATACTGTAAATTTATTTTGTAAAATCCAAACTCATTGTACACAGTTCAAACACAGTAAGCGATAACTAAACAAGACGTTGTTTGATAAGGATCTTTACAAAAAGAAGTGCTCATCTTAACGCTCTTGAAGGGTTGTCAAAAGATCCGTAGAGAAGTCGAATGATTTTTTTTTCTTTTCTTTTGTACTGTGTTGTGAAGAAATGCTTATCCTCCAGAACGATCACGTTTATCCTTGTCGATAAAAGTAATGGATATACATTCAAAGTAGATGAATATTGATCGATTAGATGCCAATTTGAATTCTGACCCGAACTGATCGGAGATTATAAGACATTCCTGGGAATAGTTTTGTCTCTTCGTCATCCTCTTTGAGCTTCAGAGTCTGAAAAAGATGGATAAAAAACTGAAAGTGTATTACATTTCAACATTTGTACAAGAGAAAACTTGTTCTTATAATACAGAGATTTTATATTATAACACATCAATCAAAACTCCTGAGACTAACCCCAGAGATGGCGCCTCTAGTAAATCCAAACCAGGTCTTCTGTCACTAACTTCTTGAAACGTGTCAAAATTTTGTCGGTCGACTGAAACAGCTGAGTTATCGAGGTTGGAGTAAAGTCGTTCTTAGTTTGTTTAAAAATGGAAAACCGAGTTTGCTGTTCTGATAAACATTGTTTTTAATGGGTAAAAACACTGCAAGCGAAACAATGGATTGAAAATGTTACCTGACTCTTGTCCATCAAAGCAACGATTTGTCGGGTTGCCGAGTTTAAACGTGATGTACCGACAATCAAAATGACTGCGAACGCCTCGGTAGACCTGTGGAAGCCGTTACACCTGGAAAATGGTGAAGGTACAAAATTCATAATGAAAGATCGAAAGTGGAAGCTCCGTGAGATTGCTGAGATGACACAGATATCATACATGGAAGGTATTTACTATCCTTCATAAAATGAGTATCGAAAAGTTTTTCCATGGAGTCGCGATTTCTGCTTTGATGGAACAAAACAGCAGTTGATCGATGATTCAAAGCTGTAGCCATTTACCGCAACAAAAGATTCTTGCGAAAAAGAAAAAGAAATTTTTGAAAAAGCGTTGAACGATTGTATCACCCTAAAAGGTGATTAACAAAAGGTGTTATGTTGATGAATAAAAAAAAATTTTGCAAAAAAAATGTTGTTTTCAATGTTAGTCTCGGGACGTATTGATCCATGTGTTAAACTCTTTTAAAAACGTTGATTGCGTATTAAATCTTTTGCAATATGTGTTCCTCATTTGATTCTACCGATCTGGATAGTTTTTTAATATATGTAATTGACAGAGGCTAATATTTTTTTTATTCATTCAATTAAAATTTTCTATCATATTAGCTATCCGTTTTTGATTAATTGTTAAAATTTACAAATTTCTTTACCAAAAGAAAAAGAATAAAGAAGATCTGAATTCACAAATTCGCCTTTAAGACGAAAAAGATTTCACTTGAACAAATTTAATAAATTCGCTTATCTAAATTTTTCAAAATGCACTATTATTAATAAAAATGAGAATCTCTATTTACATCTGAGTTGTTTCTAAATAAATTGAATTGATTCCATTCCTCTTTCAAAAATATTTCATCAATTATTTAAATTTTTTTTATTCCAGTTTTATTGAAATTCATAATGAACTATTTTACTAATACCAATTTCGTTATATATATTGTTATATTATTATATCGTTATATAATTATAATGGAGATAGTACATTTTAAACATAAACATGAAATATAAATATGAAACATTTTAAGAGTATTGAAAAAAAAAAAAAAAGAGGGAAAAAAAAACTAAACAGTTAAAGAAATAACCATGAATAAAAACCAATATTTATGCAAAAGAAACAAATTTTTGCTAAAATATTCAAACATTCTCAAATTCAAAACTCTAAAACCCAAAAATTCAAAACAAACTATTTAAGAATAAAACAATTTAAAACAATCCAAAGTAATTGAAAAGCGAAAAAAAAAAAAAAAAAAAAAAAACATGAAATAATGTAATTTGTATGGTTCTATGCTTTAGAATGGAATAATATGTGTTTTTACAGGTAATTACAAATCTAACAAACACACTTTATGGAACTGCATTTCAAAAATGTGGTAGTAAACGAAAAATCAGAAACTGAAATTCAATCACAGAAAAAGGAAATGTATTCAGTTATACTTCAAAATACCTAATTACACTTAAATAACAATCTAAAATATTTTGACACGTATTAAAAACCTTAACTGAGAAGGGTTATAATAATTAAACCAATAAGTATGTCACAAATATAAGTAAACTAAAAATATAAAAAGGAAAGAAATGAAAAATAAAATGCTCACCTACGACACATCATTATTAGTATAAAATGTTGAAACTGTTTAAAAATTCAAAAACACAAGCATAAGAAAGTTATTTATCTAATTCAAAAAATCATGAACATATTGCATTGAAAAATAAAAACAAATAAATTCTAAATAATTTCACACCAATACGCCATTCTTTTTTTTATTTCATGTATGAACTCTCCGCCAAAGTAAAAATTCTGATTGATTGATTGAAAGGAAACCACACAAATTCTGGTTGATTTTCTTAAAGGAAATGAAAAAAATTATTTACTTAGACTTACTTATCAAAAATTATTGAAAAAAAAAGAAGAAGAAAATTTGACATATTTAAGAAAAACTATTAACTCTTAAAAACTTCTTTAAAAATAAAAATAAGGTTAAAATACAATACAATTATAAAATAGCTATCTGTAATATTGTGAACACTTTTATAATTAAAAATCTTGGTTTTATGTTAATTTTAAAAAAGTTCCCTTATATCTGAGCCACTAGATATTGGCTGAATAGCCTGATCATTAATTCATGTTACAAACTTTTAACAACGCTTTAAACGCTTATATATTACATTACGATTATTTTAGAATATGTATTTTATATTTCTTTTTCTTCGAATGAAATGGGTTTATTGAATAGCATTTAAACTAATAGAATTGTTAAATTCAATCCTACTTTCATAAAACCATTCAGTCAATGAAATACCTTGGAAGTAAAAAGTAGTATCGCGCCTTATAAAATGTGTTTACGCAAATTAGAGAAATTTTGAAATGAAGTGAATAGATATAACCAAATCGCTTATAAAAGCGACAGAGAAAGATCGTAGAGATATAGGTTACAGGGGTGGGAGAGGGTAACATGTTTTCTTCTGTTAAGTTCTGGAAAATTATTCGAAAAAAAATGTTAATTAGCGTGCAGTAAGTGTACTTGCAAGCCCCGAATTCTACAGAAGCAATTACTATCATATAAGAAATAACACGTAAAATAATTCAAATTCGTAATGTGTTTATATTTTCACAAGCAAAACATTCTACAGTAAAAAAAAAAAAAAAAAAAAAAAACGTTGCCAATTATAGGTACAAAAAAAAATTAAAATGGATCCTCTGCCATAAAAATAAATAATTGAATTAAAATAAGAGCAAACGTTAGTTATTAAAGAAAACAATAACATTCGGTTCGGCTATTAAAATAAAACTAGACGATAAAATGTTAAATTAAATATATCTGAGTAACATAAATGTATCTTAAGAAAACTAAACATAATTATTATAATCATAATGCAATATAATGTCAATCTTTTGAACCTAACTCCATGTATCCTTTATTTTATGCCCACGAATATTTGTTGACGTCATTTTCTCAAAACAACGACATGTTAGCACATGTTAATGGAATAACTTGCATTTCTTGCGTAAATAGCTCTTATTAAAGTCTCTATGGACCAATCAGAGTAGTATAAATCTAACAAGCAGTTAAAATTGAAATTATAATTCAAATCCCTAGGGTAATGGATTTTAGAACGAGATGAGTGGCTAAAATATTGAAATTAATTTAAATATCTTTGGCATTACAATTTCATTAGCGAAGAATTTAGAATAATAATTTATTTCCATACTAAATGACTTATGGAAGAATTGTAAATAGTTATTGATGCGAGCACACACACTCAAAGTTCAATTACTGATTTACATGCAAACAACCGAAGCATTCAATCTTAACAGAGAAACCAGAGACAAAATGCATATTAAAGAGTTCAAAATTATGAGCATTTTTTTTAAATATACATTTTCCTGGTCGAGTATTTTTCAAACAAAAAAATCTTTTGGCGATGTTATCGTCCAAAATATTCAAATTTAATAACAGATGAGTAATTAAGATTTGGAAATCGTGTGCATTCGTGGAAATATATCTTTCTTCGTTGAGTGTTTTTTCTTTACAACAAAATAAAAAGTCGTTTGGTGATGATATCATCCAACATATTCAAATTAAATAATACGAAAAATAAAAATACTTATCTAGACCATTCTGAAATAAAATTATATTCTTGTTATTGCTTAAACATAAACAGCATCAAACTCTCTCTACATTTCCCAAGGGAAATTTATTATACAGTCTTAATAATTAGCTCTGAAAACGGAATTTTATGAAACCATATTTAATTCGATTAATTATCTTTTTAAAAGTGTAACTACTTGCTGCTTCATTTAATTTGAAATTAATAAAATTAACTGTTTGAACTCTTACTAAACCACGCTGCGGTGGAGAAGGCTATGCGACAATTCTTTACATCTCAAGGCACCGAGTTTTACCAAAGTGGTTCCTTCAAACTACGACAAATGTCTCAATGTCATTTGCGACTATACCGAAAAATAGTGAAAGGTATATAGTTCGTGATGCTATGGTTTATTTCTTTTATGCAATAAATTTTCATTGTGAAAAAATTGATAAAACGTACTTTCGGAACATCCTTCGTAATTTTCCGGCATAAATCCAATAGCATGACATAACATCTATTGTTTTTACTGTAGATGTTAAGAACAGTTCAACATGTGTTGTTGACATGAACAGTTCAACATGTGTTGAGCTAATAAATGTTTAATTATTAATATGTGCTAGCATGATGTTGTTTTGAGGAAATGGCGGCAATAAAAATGCGTGGGCATCAAACAAAAGATACATGGTGTTAGGTACAAAATATTTACATTATAAAGCATTACGTGATTCAAATTTTTTCTTTTAGTTTGCTTTTCAAATATTTATATAGCTAAGACATATTTCATCGAATATTTTATTATCTGCTATGATTTTAATCCTCAAAAAAGGTATATTACTTTAATAATTTAACGTTAATGATTTAGCAACATTAGTTCAATTTTTTTTTATTCTTGCTTTTATTATAATGTTTAATTTAATAATTGAATTTTCTGCCAGATTCGACTGTTTTTATTCTTATTGTTGTTAATATCCACAGCATTTTTGTATTTTAGAATTTTTTGCTCGTGAAAATAAAAAAGATATTAGGAATTTGAAGAAGTTGTTTTCTTTTCTTTATAGTAGTAGCTATTTTGTAGACTGGAGCTCGGAAGTACGCTTACTTTACGCTAATTAATATTTATTTTGGTGAATTGGTGATAATGATTGGAAAGATGATGCTATCTACTATATAAACTTGAAATTTTCAACGTCAAATCAGCTCGCTAACAAAGGTGAAAACCTATTATAACCCGAATAAATTAAAAAAAAAAAACACGTTAACACATGTTAAAACGAAAGAGGCAAAACCAATTTGAATTTTAAAATTACAATATTTTCTGCACAATTTTTCAAATTCATCGTTGTATAAGGTGGTATGGTGGTAATACAGTTAAATCTAATGGGAAAATTGTAAAAAAGTATGAAAGAAGATATATATTCATGAAAATCCTAATTTTACATAAAGCGACTGAGCTGTAATTTCTATTTATTTGTATAATCCAGAAATATTGTTAAATACCTTCCGAATTGCAACTAAGTGCTTAAGTGGCAAAAATTCTAGAAACTTTGATTTCTGAAAATAAATGGAAGAAAATATTCATAAAGAATCTAAAAATTACAAAATATTAATGGAAATCAAATGAAGAGCGAGAAAAGTGTATTTTTGCAGGACAAGAGGATTTTTAAACAACCTTATTTTCAAATTAAAATTTATACGCATTTGATAAATTCTGTTAATAGTATTATTTAGTATTTGATTACATATATAGAATAATTTCAAGAAAAAAATGTTACTTAGGGAGCTTACTTTTTGTAAGTAAAATGAAATTGACTGGTAGAAGGTGAAAAAATCGTTAAATTCAGCTAATATTAATTCAGGCTTTTGAAATAATAACAACAGATATTCATATGCCCTAACAATTACTTTATCCAATGAACTCGACCGTGTTATTTAAAAAATGGTGGTTTAGAAGTATTAAATTATTCCGTTTTTACAAATGTATACGTAAATGTTTTATAAAACTGGGAACAGTTTAAAGGATTGAAGGCTCCCTGAATTAAAAAAAAAAATCTCACTGCCCTTTCTTTTTAGTCATTTCATGAAAATATTCTGTTTTCTTCATATTTTGGAGGTAATTAATGATTTCTAATGTGTCTAAGTACGGAAGAAAATTTCATACCAAAACTCACGTGAAAGAAGCAATAAAATGAACTTCAAAAAAGTTGAAAACGGTCCAATTATTCGACCACATAGTTCTAAAGTAAAAAAAAAAAAAATGCTCCACGGGGAAAAAATTGAGGGATCGTGACGTTTACACTGTTTTTTACAGCCTTTATTTGTGTATTAATTGAAAACGTCATTTACAAGATTATGAGGTGAAACTTTCTATAGCAATCCCTCATAAGCCTCGTGTAGTTTTTGTATGTTAATTAACGAAAATGGAAACCAAATCCTTAAGTTTAAATAAAAAGCGATCTCTTTTGTTGTTTTACTTCAAAGTTCAGGTCGCTGAACTATTTCACCAAAGTGACTTTCAGAAAGGGCAAAGAGCTTGGAAAATTAATTTATTTTTTGCGGGTGTTAGTAAATGAACGGCTTTATTTTCAGTTTTTCATCAAATGAATAATTATTAATAGTTTGCTTTTGCCTTTATTTAATGTTGTACGTGGTATTTATCATGGTAAACACCATACACACACACAAACACACACATATATGTGTGTGTATGTGTGTGTGCGTGAGAGAGAGAGAGAGAGAGAGAGAGAGAGAAAGTGAGTTTAAATTTAGAAAATTTGAGATATATTTCTTCCGAAAAAGAAAAAAATATATTCCTCCTCCTCAAGTTAATAGGATGATTAACAAGATTTCAAAAAATTCCGTTATTCAGTTTTAGAGTGATTTTGGAAAGTCAAATTAAAGTCAAGGCATCCAGGAAAAGTTTTCTGATAATATATATATCTGAATCCTTTATTGAAAGTTTTAACCCCAAAATATCCGATTTTGCGGTATAAATATATTACAGGAATGGGAACATATGAAACCAATGAAAACCGATTCTCGTTTTTCATATACGGTGTGTTTTTAAGTTGTATTTTTATATAAGAAAAAACAAGTGCAATATTTTTACAAACATATTTTCATAAGAAAACCTGTCTTTAATCTGCTTTTCATTATAATTTTCGCCAACATTAAAGTCTTTATTATGTCGTACAATTAGCTTCTTACATCCTCACAGAAATCTATCGCCTGATAAGCCAATCTCTAACAGACCTGCGATTGGGATAGTTTATTAGCGTCGCACTGAGAAATAGCCCAAAAGCTATTGGCGACGGACCTCGTAATTTGACCATTGATCAAGGGACGAAGACCTTAGTTTGTACCTCCATCTCTAAGCATTCCTCGCCACGTAATAGGAGAACTTGGGACCTCGTCCAGATTTGACGTGCACCAGACCCGCTACACGGTGAATCTTTTGTGGCATCAGGACTCGAACCTATGACTCAACTAAAACAAGGCTGGCATCGAGTCCTCGATCATGACCCCTAGCCTACTGCGACTGACCACTAACAGGAAATACAATTTTAGAAACTTGCGGAAGTTCATTAAATAAAGACGATATTGTTTAGCATATGTTTTCGTGAACTGTCATATCAACGTTCTAATCTAAGTCTTCAGTAATGACTGACTATCTTCCACTACGTTTACATCTCCAATACATTTTCGTACCATTGCATGGAATGTAAAAATTAAATTACATAAAATTAAGTTGGAATAATGTATTTTAATTTTTCTTAAATTTTTATTAAATATAGTTTTTTAAATTATAATTACACTAAATGTATAGAATGTTATGCTTTCAATGTTCTGCAAATTTTTAAAGTTGTAATTGTAGTTGATTTTTTGCAAGATGTATTTCAAACGTAAAAACAGCTATTATTTATTAATTGCTAATGTATAATTGCTTATATATAAAAAAATGAGATATTTTTTTCCTTACATAAATAGGTTCCTAAATATACAGATATCTTACAAATTTCATTGCTTGTAGTTAAAAAAATGTTTGCGTGGGAGGATTGCTTATACTGGGCTTAAAATAAATTTATTTTTCCTGGTAGGAGACGTTAGTTAATTTAACTATTTTGATTAGATACAGAATAAAACAAATATAAATTCAAGATAAAATTTTCACTGCTTCAAAGTGGTATTCCAAGAGAAAAAATAACGACTTTTCGATCAGCTAGACAAAACATCGCTGCAATATCCTGAGAACTTCGAATTTTCTCACAGTAACTGACAATGATTGTATAAAAAGAGCTGCAGAGATGGAAATTTGATATGTTATGTTTTTATTGAAGATTATATGGAAGAATCTAGAATCTGGACTCTATGACAACTTCAAACGAGATAGTTGTGGTAAAACTCTCTTAATTATATAGACAAAGGAAGGTTAATGAATGATCACTTAGCCTTGGCGACAGAGTTGGCGACCATTTTGGTGACTTGGTGAGAAATTTAGTGACTTTGGCGAGAAACAGAAAGATCTTAAATATGTTGGAACCTTAGCAAAAATTGAATGGGAAGAAAGATACGGACTTATCATGAATTTTCTCGTGTGACGTCATATTTGGACGGAAGGGTTATAAATACGTCGAGAGTCTGAAAAGTAGGGAATCAGTTTATCTTGGCCGATCAAAGAATCGTGGGCGAGTGAATCTGCTGGCGATTGGGCCTGAATTTAGCGGAACTGTTGGAGTCTGTATTTGGAGTCTGTTGCGGAGATCGAACGGGAAATCGACTGAAGCGATCGGCGTTTGGAAGTGAAATGTGCCAGGTGAATTTGTGGAGAAGCAGGGTTTATTGACCGGGATCTCGTTGGAGTCTGTCCTAGAAGTAAAGAGAATTGCTGAGGTGATTTTCAGTAGTGAGAATCATTAATCTGTTGAGCTGGACGTTTCTGATATTACTGTGAATATTATTACTTGGCTTTTTGTTATTGTATCTGTGTCACTAAATTATACAAGTGCTGTGTATCTGTTTGTATTGTTACTATCCAAGTTGCGATACCTATGTGCATCCTGAAGATTTACGAATAAAGCTTCATTTGTCATTATCCTCCGAGTTGGACTTGATTTTCACTCTCACTCACCTACAGGTGTTGTTACGTCTTTCTCATCCTAACAATATGTAAGAAAAAGACGCAAGGTGCTACTAACAAAGAAGTAAATAAGGTTTGCTTCATACTGTAACATTACATCGAAAATAATTTTGGACCACATGTTAAATATTTATTCCTTTTTTTATTTGAGGATTGCCTTGTGCAAACTTGATCAATATGTTGTTGAGACCTATGTTAGACTTTGACAGATTCCAAACGATTTGAAAAAAAAAATATCAATACTTTCAGTTATGCGGTCATTACATTTTACCACATAGCCGTGATTTTGGATTCATTAAAAAAACTGAGAAAACATGATTGTATCTACGTCCAAAAACAATACAGTGATTTTATTTCAAATTTTAGTTCAATATATACAGTCAAAGAACTAAAACCTGAAGTGTTTGTGAAATTTGAGAAATGGTGGCCGATTTTACATTAAAAATATGCGTGCAAGTAGTTCATACGGGAGAAGTGTTCCAAAAAGCCAAAAAAGAATATTTGGTTTCATACATGAGTATTCATTATGATTCTAATTAAAAATCAAACACTAGTAAGAAACGAGTTTTTTAAGCATAGGATTTCTTTCAAACTTCACTCGTTGCGTATTATAATTTTTTAAACCTTAAATTTTAAGTAACTTTCGACTGTCAGTAACATTCATTTTCATAAGCATTCGCCTGTCTTGAAGATGGGGAACAATGTTATGAACAGAAGTTGATGCTTCCCTACAACGTTTCTGTTATAAAGGAAAAGATTGATTTTCAAAGATGTCACCAGTTAACAAAAGACTATTTAAGCAATGACCCCTTTACCTTGGTGACGGATTTGGCGATTATTTTGGCGACTTGGTGAGAAGATCGACGTAATTATTTAAATAGTTAGTTTTAATCAATTAATTTTTATTAATTGGAATTAAATTATAGTATTGTCATTCCAAACAATTGTGTACAGAAAATTTCAGCTCAATTGAGAGCTTGAAAATATGAGGAAAAAGCTATAATACGAGTAGAAGAAAACCCATTAAAAAGACACTATCATAGAAGAGGAATTTATAAATAGAATCTTTAAGGATTCATTGATGTTGAGGAAAAAAACTTTTAATCCCTGTGTCACTTCAATTAAATAAAGCCTGTATATCGAATGTATTAATTAACAGGAAAAAAATTTAGACAATTTAAAACGATTTCAGGATAGCATTCAGGAAGACCATATGGAGAATATGATGGTGTACCTTAACGATAAAAAAAACCTTGTTTAAGTGACATCTTCATTAAATTTGTCTAAACGCGTAATTAATATGACTGTTTTAGTTAATTTAAATATTACTTAATTTTGTTTTTCGCTAAAACAATACAAGTCAAATGCAGTTTTTTAGATTTTTTAAAATAAAAACATTATTTTTCATAAATAATTGAAATTTTAAGCTGTTTATAAATCTTAAGGTCTAAACACTATATTCAGCCCCAAAAGGCTGTGTCTGTTTGCACATTTGTTTATTATACAATTTTTATTGATTCTTGAAAAGTGACTTATGTGGTTTTTTCAAATGTCTGAATCAATTAAACACGTTCGAGAATTTAGATATTCACAGAAATTTTCTACTCGATGCAATGATCTTTTATATTATATATTTTTAATTTTTATACATCTGCTGAAAATAAACGCAGCAACTCGAATTTTATACAATTCTTTTTTAGCATATAACTTCTGCAGAGCTTAAAAATTGTAATCTTTATTACAACAAAAAGAATAAAACAAACAATTATACGATCAAAAAACAAATTACAAAATCAAACATTAGAATTACAGGAAATGATAAAATGTTAAAGTAGACTATAATATACTTTTAAGATATTAAAATTCAAGCTAATGCTAAATTATTTAATTGTACATATTTTAAATTAAATTGAAGCATCGCTGCTGTAAAATAAGAAAAAATAATACGTGTTAATATATTATTAACACCATAAACTTTCGTATTTATTTAATCTGAAATTTTCAAATAGTATGATCAATCATTATTTGAAATAATCAAATGATTTCAGTAAATGTCCCATGTGAACTTTTAACCATTTCGCCTCAAGAATGTGAGTATGACCTACTTGAGTAAACAGCTATCCAAGAGTGATATAGAATTTTAAATCTTTCCAGAGAAATTAATCAAAATAACTTTAGATGATTCGAAGTGTTGTGAAATTCTACTCTCCACTCTTGGAAGTCGAAGTTTATCAGCACACTTTTCGAAGAAGCAAACAGTCATTCCTCCGCAGAAGGTAAATATTACGACATAACTGAAATCAAAATTTTGGAAATGCCGTTTCGTAGCAAAATATTTGCTTTGCTGCAGTGTTAATCCATCAAAGTCTTTATATTCGAAGTTTTGATGTGATTTTGTTTTCACGAAAGCTCACAAGACAAAATTTTTAACTCAATTTTATTCAATCTTTAATTAGAAATTTGTAGAAAATTATTCCAAACATTTTATTAATGTACTTTAATAAAATTATTAAGAACTATAATTATAGTTTTATACAATTATATTTAATTCTGTTTCGTGAAACTAAAACAGCTTAAATTATAATCCTTTAAAAACTTTAGTACGTGGATGAGATTCATATTATTCTTATACAGAGTTGTACTTCGTGATGTTATTTGTTTTAAATCATATTCTTTTTTTGTTATAAAAGGATTGTTTAAAATAAAACTTATTTTTTTGTTAAGAACTCCAAAAGAAAAGACAAATAACTGTTACATAATAGCAACATGAAGTGAAGAAATACAATGTTTCATCATATGATCATACATTTTAATCTATTAAATATTTTCTAATAATTTAGAAGTATTTAATAAATATTATGATTTCAAAGAATTTTCTTCTTAAAAAAGAACTGAAGGGAACTGTTCAATTAATTTGGTATCAATGGTTATAAGAAATGTTAGTTTCCTATAAAATATTGGATGCTAACAATAAAATGTTTGATCGTATCAATAGAATTTATATCATACTTTAACAAGTATTAAGATCTTTCACAAGTAATTCAAAGAATGCATGGTAAGTCCCAATCGTAATGACAATTTTTTTTAAAGAAAATTATATAATTGGGCAGACGATTAAATACACCTTATATTCTTCGAAATAGAAGTCTTGAGCATTAATACAACGAGTCCAGCGGTGCTGCGCCATCGTTCGTGACACTGTGCTAACTTATTTTTCGAGAAGCTTCGAACCTTTGTGATCACATTTTCTTGAGGGGTTTTCACTGTGCCGAAATAATGTCCTTTTAACTCCCTCTTAAGTTTAGGGAACAAAAAGCAGTCTCAGAGGACTAAGATTGGACTGTATGGTTAGCTTTGGTGTATGGTGAGAGCACAGATATATTTTCATGGGATAGGTACTCAGTCACTACCAATGCCATGTCGGGCCAATCATTGTAATGGTGGACAATCCAGCTGCCTGTGATCTATTAATGAATGTGGTTCACTCTTTTTCTTTTAGAGTTTAAGCACATCCGCGTAAAATTGTGAATTAGTTGTAAGGCCATGTGGAACAAAATTCTTATGAACCACACCTTTAGAGTTGAAGAACCCAAATTGGTAATTTTGGTGAGTCCTGGATTCATCGTTATACATCGGGAACCAAGCAACAATCAAAACAATGGGTTGCTTCCAGTGAATCTGTTCCAAAGAAGGCGAGGATCATCTCATCGACAGGAAAGATATGGCGAAACATTTTTGAGGAGCGAAAGATGTCATGATTACGAATACGACTCACTGAGACTAAGACAGCTGGTTCGTGAGATGATGCTTGCTAAAAACATGATGCTTACTAAAAAAAAACTTTTGGATTTGCTCATCAGAATCTTCTTCGGTGGAGGTGAGTTTGGAAGATGACATTTCGCCCTCTTAGTCTCCGGATCGAACTGAAACATTCAACTTCTGTCTTCGGTTACGACTCTTTTTAGGAAGCTGGGTCACTTATCACAGGATCCAACTTCTCCTGCTTAATCGCCACACGAATATCTTTGTGGTAAAGGTCAAAATTTTGGCACCAGTTTCGCATTTTCAATCTGTCTGTAACGATGCCACACATTTGGCAGTCCTTCCAATCCACAATTAAACGTACATTTAAATAACGATCTGAGTTTCAAAGATTCTTCCCTTGATCAATTTTGCTTTCTGTTTTCGATAAAGCTGATCATCCATCGTGCAGATCATTTTCCTCGTATTGTCAGCCGTTCTTAAACGCATGTTGCCACTTGTGATAACACTTCGTGATATAACTTGGATGGGATTGTGATAACACTTCGTCGCAATAGCCTTTTAACATTTCCGTAGTTTCACTATCACATTTACCAAGTTTACACAAAACATTGTGGTATACCATTGTTCAATACTTTGTTAAATCATGAACGAGACAATGTGCTCACACAATGACTATCTGTTAGTACACTGCGGATGTTTAGACAAATCGGACCATTTACTGACCATTGAAATAGGTAACTGAAAATTCAATTATCCTGCAGCCACCAGCTGTTTCCTTTGGCAGTGCGCCAGAAACGCAGAATGAAAGTGATCTCGTTATTTCTGGTACACACATTATATTTTGCCACGATTAGCAAAACTATGTTAGCTATGCAATCCCTTATCATAATGTGAGTTCTGTAAACAGAAAAAACAGGGTATTTACTAATCCTTGGCACACAGTATCTGTTAAACAATACGTGGTTAAAAAAGTACTTGTATTTGAAGATAGATGTCATCATTAAAGTAAATTGTTACCATTGGATGCTGCCATCTGTTAAATGGAGCAAAAACAAATTTGACATTGTTTTATAAGTTATATTTCATTTGGTAGTCATTTGCTATCAAAATTTGATAGCTGTCACGTCCAGTTATAGACATCATATTGTGTCGAGATATTACCATCCATGAAAACTGGATTCATCGTTATGCACAAGAAATCATTTAACAATCAAAACAATGAGTTGCTTCCGGTAAATCTTTCAAAGAAGGCGAGTATGATCTCATTAGCTGGAAAAGTTTTGACGAAGAATTTTTGAGGCGAGAAAGGCGTCACGATCACGAAAACGAGTAACTGAGACTCAGATTGCTGACTAGTGAGTCATGATGCTCACTAAAAACAAATCATTTTTTTTTATGCTACGAGCACCATCTCTTGCATTTTCTAAAGACTTTTTGAACGACCTCTTATCAATAATGAAAAACATTTAATATGTTTGAAAAGTTTTGTTTTTCCAAAAAAGTGATGAATATTCGATATTTTTAAAATATTAAGAAATTTTGCGATTCACATTTCATTTAATGGTTTTGAATCGAAATTCGAATGATCGATTCATCACTACGACAATCCATTGTAATCAAATCTACTCGACGCGACGGCAAGTCTATATTTGAGACTGTCGCTCGATGAAGACGATGAGGTGGCATAATTTTGAGACATTACCATAAAATATATTCTAGTGCCATCAAATTTATATACCTCCTATGGTTGAAAGATCATATATAAAATACTAAGCAATAATTTCTATGAGTTGCTTCCGGAGACATAATTTCTGACAACACCTCATAGAACCAATAACCAATTCAGACTCTAACCTATGGCAGCCTCAATGAAGTTCATTGCATTCTATCTACTTTTTTTGAAGTTCTCTTTAAACGAAAAGAAACTCCCGCTTAAATTTAACATAAATTATCATTTTGTAGACAAAAAATTTACGTAGCATTTACTTTCCTTAAGAATGATGTACATATTATTTATTTATCAGAAATTTGCATCCTTTTAACTTTGATTAAGAAAATTACTAAGAACAATTTTGTATAGTTTTCTATTTCATAAATATTAAAATATCTAAATAATAATAATTTTACTGAGTATGGCAATCAATCACGTAATTTAAAGAGTATTAAATGTGTAATAATTGTTAAAATTTATTTTTGTGACCTCCGTCTATGTTTAAAGCTTCCGTCTACCGGTCATTTTGATTTCTTGAAATTAATGTTAATCCTATGGAATTTCTATTGCCATCAGTAAATTTAACTATACTGTATTATCAATTTAAATGCATAAATAAATGGAGGTTACTGCGGAATTACAATTTTCCCACCGATTTTTGAAAATATTTTAAAACGTTTCTTAAAGACCGGAAAAAACATAAAAGAATCATTAAAGTAGTGATAAAAATATTTTCAAAAATCGGAGGAAAAATGTAATACATAAAAAATTTCATTATTGTTTGCTATTTGGGATGAACTTTTTTAAAAAATTCAAATAGATAAAATAGTATCAATTTGTGGATGATAATTGAGAAATTCCACAGGATTAACATTAAGTTTACAAAATCAAAAAGGTCGGTAAATAGGAGCCGTAAGCATATGCTCCTCTTCAACAATAATCTTTAACATAAGTGCTTAACATTGTCAGTATCGTTATTTACGTTTCTCAGATGGCGAGATAAAAATAATTTAATTCATGACTTAAAAATAATTTAATACAGGATAATGTTATTAATTAAAAAGTCAGCCAATTTAAAGACATTTTTTATATTAAATTTTTTTTCCTTGGACAATAAAATACCTAGTACAAGAAATATAATTTTTTTCCGGGGGTATTTTCAAACAGTTGCTTTTTTGCTTATTACTTGATTGTTTGTGTGCATATTATGTTAGTTTTAAAACATAGTTTTTTCTATTAGTTTCAGACATGTGGAAATGTATACAGTTAACAGAACCAATAAAAGTATAATAAAGTATTTTTTTAAAAAAATATTTATCGAAGATTTTGATGACGAATTTTAAATGTTTATACTTCAAATACAAAAATCGATATACCGAATATTCATACTTTAATTTTTGCTTTAATAAACTATAAGAATTTCCCTTGACAAATAATTTAATACTCGTAAATATTTCTCATATTTATTAAAATTATATCACTACTATTTCTTGTTCAGACCGCTGCTGAAAAATTAGAGATTTATTTAAATTTTTTTATATAGATATTTGTAAATTTTACTAATGAAAAGATTTTCAAATGTTAAAATTGCATATGAAATATAAATATTCTCTTTTGACTCACTATTCATTGAGATATCCACAAATATATTACTCTAAAAACTTAAAATTAATTTAAATTTAGAATTAAAATTAATAGAATACATTCAAATGATTAGGCGAGATTGAAAAGCGTTTGTTATTGCCGTAGAAAAACTTTAATACAAAGAGAGATTTATCTATTTTTGCATTGCAAATACATAAAAGTGTTTGGTTACTTCAATTAGTTGAAATATAATAACAGGTATATTCAATAAATGTGTTCTAAAATTTAAAAGACAAATCCTATCAAAGTATTTTAAGTACTAAGTACATTTACTAAAAGCAAAAATAACAAAAAAATATCTGAAAATGCATCTAATAAAATTTCCACTTAACGCTAATGGACTGACGAAGAATAACAGAAATAATGCATTAGAATTCATATTTTAAACCAATGTTTTAGTTTGATAAAGAAAAAAGAGATCTTGAAAGCGATGTATATATGTAAAGTGAGAGAGAGAAATAAATATTTTCGAAATCACATTAAAATTCTGAATTCTGTGAGAAGTCTGGAGACCTCATTAAATGATAACCAGATTGAACAAAACTATGGAGCACGCTGTTTAAAGAATAATCTTTTAAGTTATTTTAAAAGAAGAATATTTCTTTCAAATCACTCTAATGGGAAAAAACTCCGAAATTTAATTGGTTTTCATAGCCTGTCGCAAGAGGATATATTTAATAAAAATGCTTTTTTAAAAGAAGACAAATACTTATTTTTTAAATCAAATAACAGAAGATGAAGTTATATGGATTCATTCTCATAATAAAAATCAAAACTTATTTTGATAGGGAGAAAAAATTATGATCTTTAAAGCTTTTTTAAATATAAGAGAAAAAAAATTAAAATACACAAAAAGTCTTGAAAAATTGTGAGTGGCATTGTCAGATCCATAGAAAGAAATAATATAGTCTTGAAATTTTAATTATTTGATTAAATGTTTACTATTAGAGAGAAAAGTGAAAAAAAAAAAAATAACGATGGCGAAACAATAAAAATATCTCAAGATATTAAATATTCCATTTTATAAAAACATTTAATGCAGTTGGTATTTAAAACAAACTATATTTTGAGAAAATGTAATACTTTTTAAACTAATATAATATTCCAGACGCAAACTATATCTTAAGAAAATATAATTATTTTTTAAACTAATATAATATTCCAGACGCAAACTATATCTTAAGAAAATATAATTATTTAAAAAATGCAGTACTTTCTTACCAAGCGATTTAAGAACAATATTAATTAAGCATTCAATATAAATATATCAAAAGAATATTTTTGCAAGTGCAATGTCCAAATGGTGCTGTTATTCTATGCAATACTCTTGAGAAATATGGCTTCAAGTCCATTTGGGGCTTTTTTTCTCTACACATAATGCTACACGATGCTTTTTGTAAAGTGAATATATTATTTAATGAAACAGAACTTACTATTCTATATCTCTGTGTAGTTTAACCGAAAGTACATCAATATAATAGCGTTATTCCAATATTGAAAAAATATCAAAGTAACCTTTACCTTTGATATACAAATTCAATTTACTATTTCAAAATTTATCTAAAACTGGTAAACACATTAAACATTGACTACATTTCTTAGGTTTTCATAAAAAACAACAACGAAAAGTTATGTTAAAATTTTCATATATTAATTTAATTTTTAATTAGTATAATACATTTAATTTTAAATTAAATTATAGTTTAATTACTTGATTTTTTTTGTATTTATTCAAGCATTCTTCCTAAATTCATTGCAGTCATAATATATATTTTTATAAATGTATACGCTCAAATATAGACTAATGCATGATGCAAAATTCTATTCCAAAATTAATTGCAAATGCCATAAATTTGAAATGACCAATGTGAATCTATTTTTACCATATTTATTTTTTTTTATCTTTAATTTTTTTAAATGATCGTAATTTCCCTTCGGACCAATGTGTCACATTTTTCGGAACATTCCTTAGATAATACTAAATATTATACGTATACATTCATTGTAAGAATACGTGTAAATCTTTCTTTTCAACAATAATTTCTATTTTTTCTGTAATACCGATTATTGTAAAATATATCTAATTTGTATTCGATTAAAAGCAAATAAATCTAGTTTTCGATTTGTTTTAATCGAAATCTCTAGTGTTTATTCGATTTTACTCGAATAAACACTAGAAATGTGTGGTTCTAAATGGCTTCTTGTTCTCTAAATGGAGTTTCATACTTCTTTAATATTTATTAGAATAAATATTAAAGAAGAATAAAAAGCCCATTTAGAGGTTCAGGGGCGCTAAATACAAAAGAGCTCTCCAAAGTTGCAGGAAAAAAGTTCCCATTTGTAAAGAATACAAAGAGCGATATTACTTCTCAAAAGAATAAAAAAATAATCTGGTTTGACAATTTTTCAGTTACTTAGGCTTATTTTATGAATTAAAGATTTCAACGTTTTTTCATTCATTTTCTCACAAGAGAAAATGAATATTTTGCGGGATTAAAATTTTATTTCATAGACGCAAAATTAAAAAACAAATTTCTTTTTGTATAAACATTTTTTTGACATAAAATATTCATAATTTAGACAATTTATTCAAAAATAATGCAATTGAAATAATATTGAATATTCAATGTTTAAATTAAAAAAAAAAATTGCAATCCACATTTAAAACTTTTCCTAATAAATTATGTGGAACTTTCCTAATAAATTATGTGGAATTATGTGGTTTAATTATTGTTAAGAATAACCAAGATATTTCGATAACATTTACTCTGCATATTAATTTATGTTTTTGAAAAATGTTGAATATTACTGCTATTAATGTTGATTTGTTTAGTTTCAGGAACCCACTGATTGAAGTAACTCACAATCAGTGAGTTACTTCAATCAGTGTTTCAATCAGCAGTTATCCCGAGGAATCGTAAGGTTTTTTTACTAAAAACAATTGAGATTGAAAATTAATTTTCATTGGTTATTCTAAAACATTTTCCACATAATCACCATCCAGAGTAATACATTTCTCCCAGCATTTTGTGATTTTTGTAGGTTGCCATTTTTCAATCAGCAGATTGAACTCTTATCTTCTCTTTACTGCAGGTGACTTCAATCTACCGCTTCTTGAAACTAAATAAATCAACATGAATAGTTGAAATTTACATCATTATGAAAAATAAATTAATATGCAGAATGAATTTTATCCAAGTATCTGTGTTATTTCTTAGTAATAAAAAAAGTTTTATGATATACCCTATACCTATACGATATACCTTATACGTGCATCTATACCTATATCTTTCTATGTTAATCTCTCTGTATGTATACACATAATATATCGTGGTGATGAAAAAATAAGAGAGATCTGAATCCCATAAGAACCATAAAAATGTTTCTTAGAATCATTATAAGATATTTTTATTTTAACAACGAATTTTAATACAGTGAAGTAAGTGGAGAAGAGAATGTAATTATACTCGCGGCGCATCATTATCCATAAAAAAAACCTCTTAATACATCTTAAATATCCATAAAAAAAAACCTCTTAATACATCTTAAGTATCCATAAAAAAACCTCTTAATACATCTTAAGTCCTTTATAATAGGTACTTTTTATTTTCTACAATTGTGATCGAAGTTGAATAAACAAATATCCAATTGCCAATTAAAAGAGGCTAATTTAAAATATATTGTTAAATAATTGGAATCCGTTCAGAGCCGCAAAATAGATATAATAGATAAATAGTTGTAATTCTAATTAAGGCTGCAGGTTCTTCATTCTTATTAAATATTACACGCATGAAAAATTAAGATTAAACCAGCTTAAAAGAAACACTAAAGTATTTAAGTATTTACTATCCAAAACTAAAACTTTCTGACGTTCGAATATGTTTACGTAACTAAATTTCTTTTCTATTTATAATTTTATTTATGTAGCATTGAAGTATGATTTTCCTTGAGACGTCGACTTCGTTCCTGGTTAATAACTGAGGAGAAAGAAACTTTGCTAATTAGTGGAAATTATAAGAAAGCAGAACATTATTTCAAACTCTATTTTATAAACATTCAACTAACTCATTTATATATATTCGAAACGTTTCTGTACTCTAATATTTACCAATAAATAAAGTTCCATATTCTTAAACAGAATTAAAATTCTAATAATTGAATAATTTTAATTACTGAATTTTAATTAATTACACACAAAATAGTATAACTCAGTCTAATTGAGAGAGCAAAATTCCAATTAAACCGAAAATTATTCCTTATTCAGTTTTGAAGAAGCATTTAGGCCTAGCTCACAACATAGACGTTACATTTACAACATTGGTCTACATTTTATCCCACTTTACAGTTCTCTTTCGTTAAATATGTATTTCTGTGAAGAATTAGCAATGTCGTTTGTCATGATGATTGAAGGGACGCTAATATTAATTTTTTAAACTTTAATTTCGAATAATATTTTAAAATTCCTGTATTAGCATTAAACTTTAAAATGATCGTAGAAATAAGTTGATATTCACTGAATGTCTAATTAGTCACCCAAGATCTAATCTTATCCTGTTTTTGCGTGTATTTAGGATGTCTGCTTTCACCAGTAACGAGCTTAATTTTTAAAAATACGTCATCATAAATTTCTCCAGATTTTTTTTATTGGATTGAAATAAAATGTATGCAATATATGTCTGATACCTGCTTTCACCACTAATGAACTCAATTTTCAAAAATATGTCATAATAAATTTCCTCCAATTTTTTTTATTGGATTGAAGTGAAACAAATGTAAAAATTAAGTATTTTGTTCACTTAACGATTAATGTATTACCTAAAGTCATATGTAAACTGGAATCAAGACATGACTGAAAATAAATAACATTATTCAGAATTTTAAGTTGTTAGACATGTTTTTTTACAACGTTTTTCTGAATTTCACTTGGTGTGTGTGAGAGTGTGTGTCATCAAATTTTCGATCGTTAATTTAACCAACTTCCCATCAAGCTAGAGCTTTGAAATTTTGGGAATCGTTCGTACTTGCCTAACAATGCAATATTTAGACGTTTGCGACAAGTTTTAACTAATATTTCAATAATTTTAATAAGTCAAAATATTCTTTCCTCTCGGCGCTTTTAGGATTGATGAAAAAATTTCTTTCACCCTCTGGGAACACCGGGCACTCCCCACGCCGCATGAGGTACCGTAAACCTTTTGTACTCACAAAGGAGAGATACTATCTCCCCTTTACTATCTCCGAGATAGTAAGTGTTGCTGACTTTTAGTCAGTAATCATTCGCAAGAAAGAAAGTTTCCAATATTTGGCGCCGCGTCTTTTCACAATAATTTTTTCTGAATTCTGGTTCCCATTTTTTTTTAATAGAATGACTTACAAACTTTTAAATGCATGTTTTGATTTTATGAGTATCATGAATTTTTTAATACTCTCACAAATGTCTCTTCTTAAGTAAATTTTAAAGTTAAAAATAACTAACAGTTTTAACTAATATTTCAATAATTTTCTCTAATAAACTTTGCCACCATATAAAAACGTTGGTTTTTATATCGAATTATTTTTGTTTGTTTTTTACCACAAGAATTTCAAACGTCTTTTTTTTTTTTTTTTTTTTTTTTTTTTTGGTTTCTTTCTTGGAATGTTTTGGGATCAAATGATTTTAATTTTGATTTACTAATATTGATCACTTAAAGGGTTATTGTTTTAGGTGGACTTATTTTGGCGTACTTCATCACTTTTCAATTTTTTTTTACCGTTTGCTTCTTTTTTAATTATATTTAGCTTATATATGTATTCAATTTAATAATTTATCGATTCCTTTAATTTTAATTACATTTTTTGTATGCTATTTTACATTGCTGAATATTTTATATAATATTCAATTTAATAATTTATTGTTTGCTTCAATTTTAATTACATTTAACTTAAATATATTCAATTTAATGATTTATCTTTTGTTTCAATTTTAAATAAATGTAGCTGATATAATATTCAATTTAATAATTTATCGTTTGCTTTAATTTTAATTGCATGCAACTGATATAATATTCAAATTAATAATTTCTCGTTTGTTTTAATTTTAATATCGGAAAAGTTTACTATTGTCCATATATCGATATTGCATCGCTTACTTTAATTCTTATATTTAAGTGAGTAATTTAATAATAATTATAAAAAAGGAGCACTTGAGTGGCTAAATCTGTTCTTCGCTAAACTTTCCATAGAACTTTTTAATTTTTTTTATTTGGCTTAAAACGCACGAATTTTACACTATCACTTTGACTTATTTTAAGATTGCCGTATAAAATGCTAGTTTAATCATGTATGCACAAAACTATAGGATGAACTTTTTGGAATCAAAAATTATATTTTTTATAATTTTCTCAGGTCTTAGGGTTTTTAAAATGGGATGAGCAGGTTCGTGTCAGTTCGGCAGAACTGGTTTATTTCTTGAGTTTGATACACAAGTTGTTGAAAATGGTTATCATTTTTAAAACTTTGCTGATTGTATGGGGATGAAATTAAGTCTAAAATGGAGGATATCGACAATTGATGCTTTATTCGCAAATCTTCAGGATGATACACAGGTCGCAAAGCTTGCATAGCAACAGAACAAACGGAAATCGCAACACTTTTACAGATTTGCGACGCAGATACAGGAACAAAAACAGCACTTGTAATGACAATCAGAATTGCATTATCAATGATCAGCTCAGCAGCTTACGGACAATACAGCACACTACACACTAAGGACAAATCTCCTCAGCAGTAATCTGAACTCCGAAGGCTGACTCTCCGAAGGCTGATCCTGGCAAATACATGCCGCATCTTTTCAAATTCACTCGGATGCGATATCCGAAGTTCCTCTGCAAATCCAATGCCGACGCTTCCAATCGATTTCCTTTTGATCTCTAAAAGCCGACTCCAAAGATAGATTCCCCTGTAACAGGCACTCCAAATACCTGTTCGGGTCAGGTGTGATGTCACACTGAAAATTCAAAAAAAGTCCGTAATTTTCACCTAGTCGATATTTCGCAAAGCATTTTATAGAATCTTTTAATTGTCGCCAAAGTCACCAAGTTTCTCGCCAAGTTGCCAAAATGATCGACGAATCCTTCGCAAAAGTTTAGGGTCATTACTTAAATCTAACTTGGCTGACTGATGACCTTTCTGTAAATGTGTCTTTCCTTCATGAAAGAACTGTTGTAGGGAAGCGTCATCTTATATTCGAAACAATACAATAAAAGTTCTCTCATCCGTCAGGGAGAATACTACAATTTTATTTCTTTACTCTCTTTTGATGTTCATAAGGAATCCAAGTACTTTAGTGGAAATTTTATTAACATACCTTGTTTTATGACTTGTTCATTGATAATACAGAATATATCAAACAATATAAAAAAGATCGCCTCTCGGTTCACATGTGCTTTGTGTAAGAAAGTGACTATGTCAAAACGTATTATTTGATATACGTATATGGATTTGTAAATTTTTTTCAACAGCTGTCAAACGTTGTTTGTCACAACATATTTAATGTAATGAAAGAATAACAAGTGCATATAGTTAAATCTTTTCCATTAATTTCCAATAAGATTTCAACTGGTTAGTAATTATAAAAGCATTTTATGCTTCGAAATAACATAGTTTTTAAAATCATACTATATTTTGAACTAATCAAACATTCTCCACACTATAATTTTATTTCAAATTTTTATATGGAAATAAGGATTGAAAAATAAAGTTTCTTGAATTTTGGCTGCAGATGTTAGTTTAAAAATATTTGTGAGGTATATATTAAAAACTTTAGTTTATAGTCTAACTACAGTCTGGCAAAAAAATAAGTTTTTCATGTTCTTAGAATTTAATGAAGAGATTTTGACATATTCTTTTCCCAATCTAAAGAGATGAATTTTAAGCGAAACTCTTGGAATAATGCATAAAATTTGCTTACATTACATGTTATAATTTAGAGGTGTTAAATTCATAGATATACTGAAATATAATATTAATCTGGTAGTTTGTAAGAAAATGCTTCTTATTTTTGAGCCAATTTCTTTCCAATGAAATTTTTTCTTTATTAGACACCCATGTGGTGACGCGATGTGAAAAAAATTATCCAAATGTAGCTCATACATGTCGTAAGAGGTTAATAAAATCGTTACCCAGTGTTTTGGGGGTATAGCCGGGCTCCCTGTCTCTGGGGATTATGTTAGGGGACCTCAGGGGCTTACCATTTCTGGTAGGTACGGGCATCATGACCCCGAAGCACCCTATTAATATTTTTCTTTCTAATGGGGCTTACTGTCTTTGGTAAACACGAGTTACGCGAGCCCTGGATAACTTAGCGATCTTATTCTATTTTCAACTCTCCTTGCAACCAATGAAAAAAAATATTTTTTCAGTTATTTCACATGTCTACATCACAGCCTTTTGGTGTAGTTACCACATTTGGATATTGCACCTTTAAAATACTATACTCACTCGTCTATCTTCTCTCTCTCACTCTTAGTTCTTTATCATGTCTAGATCGCATATTTACCTTACTTTGCACAGCATGGTCATGCCTATCATAGTACTGTATTAATTTTACTGCATCCTTTTTTATCAGTACAGGAATATTCTATAAATTAATGTTAAATGTTTGTATTTAATTTTGTAGTTGGTAGAATGAAGAAATACTTCGTAGAATATATATCGTGAGCGTATAAGTTCAGAATATCCATCAACACATTTAATCGTTAACATTTTTATCTGGAGTGATTTAATTTTGATTATCCCGTTAAAACTGTATTGAGGCTCAATAATACGGCAAAACGGTTAATCTGTCTCACTGGGGTCTCCTGAATATGCATAAAAATATTTTATTGCCGATACATTTCGGTGAAGGTCTCGGCAACGTCACTTGTCTCGATTGAACAATAGTTTTTGCTGTATTTCATTTCCTTCAAATAGTTTATTGACAAAAACGATCGAAAGATAATAACAACCAAAAACATTAAAAACTTTTTATTTGTATAATGTCCAGAAAAATTATGCTGTTTAAGGATTTCTCAACTGCAATTCGGATTTTCTAATGTTGCAATTTTTCTTGTTTCCCGCATATTTCTCCATTTCAAATACGGTTAAATTGAAAAATTCTTTTATATATCATTACACTAGAGCAGTTTCACAATTTCCAAGCCAGTTTTTTAATACTTAAACATTTGTTTCCATTTACAAGGAACTTTAACACAGAAAAATGCGAGTATTTTTATTCTTTAAGACCAAGGGAATATGACAAAGAAACGTTAAGATAGCTCCATCGCGCTGAAGATATTTCCCAAGTTACTGACCCATGAGTTATTACATAACTGGTTTCTCTTTGTCAGCCATTATGGTGTTGCACAATATCTTTACTTAGCCGTTAACTAGCTATTCTATTGGTTGTTTTTGTAAATAAACGTGCTCTTTTTTTCTTTAAGAGAGAGAGAAAGTCAGAGATTTCTTTTACAGTCGTTCGTTCTAAAGGCTTAGCGATGAAAATAGACTTGATTAAATTCTAGGAATATATATTTCATTCTAGTTACGCAAGACATTTCTGGAATAGTTTCAGGGAATCTATTCCCTTTATATACCATTGTTTTCGTGTGAAATGTTAAAAAATAATTTAACTTTGTAGATTGGATTTGTTACGTATGAGTGTTTCCTATTTTTTTTATATCTCTTTAAACTTTTGTGTAGCAGTTTTGAAGTAGATTTTTTAAAAATGTTCGTTTTTCTGATAACAATTTTCAATAAACTTGGATTTTACAAACATTTGTTCTGAACGAGGAGAGGAATTGCAAGCCTTTTATTATTCAGTTACAATATATTGGTTTTTAACACATCAATCAATAACTCCCGAGACTAACATTGAAAACAACATTTTTTTTGCAAATTTTTTTTTTATTCATCAACATAACACCTTTTGTTAATCACTTTTTAGGGTGATACAATCGTTCCAACGCTTTTCCAATTTTTTTTTTTTTTTTTTCCGTAAGAAATCTTTTTTGTTGCGAGTAAATAGCGATAAACAGCTTTCTGAATCATCGACTCGTTGCTGTTTTTGTTCCATCCAAAGCAATCGCGGCACCCACTTGGAAAAAACCTTTTTCACTTCACTTCAAAAAACCTTTTTCTGTAAATACGCTTCCATATGATATCTGTGTCATCTCAGCAATCTCACGGAGCTTCACTTTACGATCTTTCATTATAATTTTTGTCACTTCACTCACATTTTCCGGTGTAACGGCTTCCACAGGTCTACCCGAGCGTTCCGCGATATTTGTGTCGGTACGACCACGTTTAAACTCGGCAAACCACCGACAAATCGTTGCTTTTGATGGACAAGAGTCCGGGTAACATTTTTCAATGCATTGTTTCGCTTGCACGGTGTTTTTATGCATTAAAAAAAATGTTTTATCAGAACACGAAACTCGGTTTTTTCCATTTTTTAAACAAACTACAAAACGACTTTACTCCAACCTCGATAACTCAGCTGTTTCTGGTCCGATCGACTTAAAATTTTGACACGTTTCAAGCAAAGGTTAGTACTCTAGAAAGACCTGGTTACTGGTTTACTACGAGCGCCATCTCTGGGTTAGTCTCGGGAGTTATTGATTGATGTGTTAGTACTAGCCTAATAATTTATCTGTTTTCTGAATATGTATTGGAATTGGATGTTTAAATTTAAAAAAATCAACTTCTTTCATTGTTTTTAATTTTTTTCACGAGCTAATACATTTATGCGAATTGAATAATAAGTAATAATCATTTTTACAAAAGAATGTTAGGAACTCGAACTTGCATGGAACTTGTGACAGTTTAAAATTTATTAAGAAACTAATAATAATTGACGTAATGCTGGTTTTAAATTTCACAAAAATGCTTGAAAAATTTTACATTTTATATTTTTACTTATCTTAAAACTTCTTGTATCAGAACTATTCCATTTAAGTAGCGTGTATATGCATGTTGATAATTAAACGTATACAAAAGATTTATTTCCAACAGGATGGAATATTAGTGTCGTACATAGCATTTTTAATTAGAATGTATTTCTCTATTCTTATAAAAATAAAACATAAATATAAAAATAATTATTTTTACAACGTTTTTATGTATTTTACTTGGTGTTTTATGTCTGTCTGAGTGTGTACAGTGAGTCATCAAATTTTCGATCGTTAATTTAACCAACTTCCCTTCAGCTCTGAAATTTTGGGAATCGTTATTTCTCACCTAACAATGCAATATTTAGACATTTGCGAGAAGTTTTAACTAATATTTCAATATTTTTTAATAATGCAGTTTAACCCAACCACTCGAGTACTCTTCAATTGTTCAGATATAATTTTAATGGGATTTTCAAAGCACTATCAAGTCATATCTAGTTATCAGGTTTGGTAGTTTGCTTCCAATCTCATTAATCTCCATTTTTTTTTGCGTGGTCACGGTCATGGACAGTGGTTTTCGTCAAGTCGTGGGTTCGAGCCTTGATGCCACTGAAGTCCCACCACACAGCCGGAGCTACTGCGCATTAAATCTGTTGAGGCTCAAAGTCCTCCGCTTGGTGTAGAAGCTAGGAGAAGAAGGTGACAGGTCAGTTGTAGTACTCGTCACTTGACCGAGGTTCAAAATTAAGAGGTCCGTCGACAACAGCCCTCGGGTGTTATCCGGAAATCGTGACGTCAATGAGGTGCAGATTGATATGCGTTCCAAAAAAATAAAAAGAAAGAAAAGAGAAAGGTGAGAAATTGGAAGTATTAGAACTGTGACGTCTCTGTAAGCCAATTATTTAAGTATATTTTCTTCTGATTTTCAGGATTATATGTTATTCTTTTGCTTTTTGCTCAAACATGCACTGTTTTTGTTACCCCATTATTGTAAAAAATTGTAAAAAAAAATTCTTTTGCTAATACATGTTAAGCGCGGGGGTGATTGTCTTCCGGGAGCCCGGTTTGTAGTTCTAAGACCTTTGGGTGAGCTCGGTAGCCATGGGCATTCTCCCAAAAGCCCTCGTGTTGCCTTTAGTGAAATATTAATGAAAAATGATCAATCAATCCATATTTTTGCGTCGGAATGAACGTCAAGTACTCATCAATTGTTCAATCATAATTCTAATGGGAATGTAAGACACTATAAATCACTACCTACTTATTGGAATAATTTAAAAATTAGAAAAGCGTACTTTTTTTTATGGTTCTAGAACTAAAGAAAAAGTTTCTTTTCTAAGCATTTTAATAACACTTTTCCTTTAAATTTACAATAATGATTCTTTCGCTACCATTCATTGTTTTGTTTAGATGTTATCCTTTCTTTACGTCAAATGTTGAATCACTTTTCATTCTAGTACTTCGTTGTTATTTTTATTACATACATTGAATCTAATAATACAGGAACCACTAATAATATTTCTGGATTATAAATACGATTAATGTATCCTGTACTTTCAATTTTTATTTTATTTTAGAACGCTATAAGCACATAATTCCGGATTTCCAATTCTGAAAAACACTCATAATTAGAATCATTTTAAAGTAAAAAATAATGATGAATTATGCACACACGCTCAATAAAATCTCAAATATATTATTTTCTCCAAATATAAGAAAATTATAAAATGTACCTTTAATGAAAATTATTCATGAAAAGGGATAAAGATACTTTTGTGAAGAAAATTTACAATAAAAAGTGTTGTTGTAGTTATCAAACATTTTTTTGAAGTTATTTGTCTAAAAAATGCTTCAGAGAAAAGTCAATATATTTCTGGATTTAATTGAATTCATGAATATTACATGACTCTAACTTTCCCGGCAAAAGGATTCCTAATGTTTTCGAATCTACACTTATCCTTTTCTCTTTCATTTTTCATTTCAATAGGCTTCTTTTCTGTCTAGTTTATTGATGATAAGTTGTTTTTCGATGATTTCTGAGAAAGCTTCAGACAAAGGAAATGTGGATGTGAGTTCTGTTTTTATTGCATGAATAATTTTCTAAAAAGTAATAGTTATCTAAATAGCTATTTCTCACATCATAAGTTTCAAAGGTTATTTCTTTTACTTTTATTACAGGACACTGTTGTGACGTCATTATATAGAGTTGAAATCCAGAATTTTGATGCAAATTTATTGTTTTGAAATGTTCTGGTTTAACTTGTTTATTGATTGAAATTTAAATGCATTCTTGGCAAAAATCTTGAATCTTTTATTTCCTTTGTCAATGTAATATTTTCTGGTGTTGTATTAAACCGATTAATTTATGAAAATGTCGAAATATTGGAAAATGGCATATATATATATATATATATATATATATATATATATATATATATA